>CAUHTR010007283.1:0-15134 GCA_959609185.1 Schmidtea polychroa
CGGAAATACTTCAGATTGTTATTTGATCAATTACTATATATCTGATAAATTCTATAATACCGAAAAGAATTCTCCGTTGTGGAGTATGAGTTCTATTGTCGATGAACAGTCTGTCAAAATGTTTGTCCAGGGTTCCAATACTCCACTACTTATTACTGGAATCGTGATCACAATCTTCATGATCATCTTCATGACTCTTATCTCATCTAGAATGTCAGAAATATTTCAAAGTGATTGTTAAAATATTTTTTATTTGAGATTTGTAATTTCTCAATTTTATGGATTATTTTTATTGTTAATAAATTTTTGATTTCATTGGTCTTTATTTATTTTATTATTTATTTATTTTTATAATTTTTTTAAATTTATTTTTACTCTTTATTGCGTTTTCAATTTTTATTATAAATAATTTTTTATTATTTATTTATTTTTATAAATTATTATTAATTAATTTTAATATTTATTCAAATAAATTTTTTTATTACGATTTTTTATTTCTTTTTATTAATTTCTTATATTTTTATAAATTATTATTGTAATTAATTTTAATATTTTTTATTATAATTATTAATTAATTTAATATTATTTTTATTTCTTCGTATTAATATTATTTTTTATAAATTATTATTAATTTATTTTTATATTATAAATTTTTTATTAATTTTAATATTTATTTGAATTAATTTTTTATTTCTTTTTATTAATTTATTATATTTTTATAAATTATTGTAATTAATTTTAATATTTTTTATTATAATTATTAATATTATTTTATTTTATTATAAATATTATTTTTTATAAATTATTATTAATTAATTTTAATATTTATTTAAATAAATTTTTTATTATGTTTTTTTATTTCTTTTTATTAATTTATTATATTTTTATAAATTATTATTAATTAATTTTAATATTTTTATTTATTCGAATTATGAATAAATAGTTAAACATACATGGCAATATTTTAATTATAAAAAAAGCCAATCAAACATTCTTTTCCCGATATATTTCGACATTTTTCATATCATCATCAGGTGGATATAATAACTGTGAGATTTTTTAGCTGAGAATAAATATTTAAATGGTTTATTAATATAATTTTAAATGAAAAAATATTTGACTATTTAAAATAACTTTAAATTATTTTTAAATTGGATTTTTTAAATTGAAAAATTAAATATGCTTTTTATTAGTAAATCATTTTTAAATAAATATATTTTAAATATCGAAATTTTAATAAATGGTTTTTTAAAATTTTTTATTCAGCGCTGAAAATTTGTTTGGAAATTATACAATATTTCATTATATAAATACTTGGAATTATAACAATATCTTTTGAACAGGATTTAAAAAATAATTTAGAAGATGTTCTAGCAGCTTCTCATAATAACTATATAAATAAAGGATTTTAAACAATTTTATTAATTATATAAAAATCTTTATTATTTAATAAAAACATTTCATTTTTTAAAAATGATAATTAAAATTACATATTACTATATTATTTTTAAAAAAATTTTTAACATTTATAATTTAATTTAGTAATTTAAATTAATTATCGAAATTTTTTGATAAAATTTTTAAATCAGACATTCCTATTTTACTCTTACAGCCCTTATTGTGCTCACTAATATGGTTCAAAGCCTTCGGTCTATAATGTTCTCTTGCTCGAATACAGAGATGGCGGGAGGTCTCTCCCATGTATGAGGCATTACACCCATTACATGTAAACTGATAAACAAGATCGGTGCATAATTCGACCGGAGTTTTAGACTTATTATTATTTCCATTAAGTTGTCACTATTCTATAGTTTCAAGATTGTTGTATTAAGCAAAACGTTGAGTTCTTGATTTTCAATCTTTTTCCATTTAGCTTGATGCGAAGTTCACGGTATTAGCTTTTCATTTTGTTGAAGGTAGCGATTTGTCTCTAGGCAAATATGACCCATAATTTTAATGTCGCAAAAATGTTCAAATAATCGAATTTGAGAGATCTTCAAACTACAATCGTTTTCGGAATAAATAATAATAATAAATAATAAATTGTCTTCTTTATTTTCTTGTTACTTGATAGTAAATTATCTTCGCTTTCTGTTGTGGATCCCTCTGAATAACTTTTAATTTCAGATCCTGAACCGGAAATAAATACAAAGATTTCACATGAAGATATATTCCCTTGAAAGCACATGGTTGGGTACTCCCCTGTTATCTTACCCCAAAAATTAAATTATAAAATACAATTAAAATAACAATATAAAAATGAGAGAATACATTATTGATGACGTTATTGAACATTATTGAACATGAATTTATTAAGGCTATCTGTGATTTATGTGATTATGTGAGTTTATGTGGCGCAAACGTGTTCTAAGCAACAGTGCCGATGTGTTCGACATTATTGTCAACGACATTGTGGTTTTCTGGCCACCTGAATGACCATTTACAAACTCTTTACAAACATTTTCTGAGTTTGTAACTGTGATATAGAAAATAAATATAATAATTATATGTGTTCTATTTTAATTTAATTTTTGGGGGTAAGATAACACGGAAGTACTCATGGTTGACAAAAAATGTAAAATTTTATTGTAAAATTAGGATTAGGTTAAAAAACATTGAACGACATATAAAAGTAAATATTTACAATATTAGTTGGTTATGAGGTGTGATATTACATTCTGTTTTCCCGCTATTATGATTTATTAAATATTATTTAGTATTAATTGATTTAGTGATTTATTTAAAACAAATTAAAGTTATCTCTCAAGTTTCCAGTAATCTGTTTGTATTAAGTGGCAATCTTCTTCAGTCATTTCACGCACAATTATGATATTATTTTCTGCAGTGCACGTTCTTAGCCTTCCTAAACCTTCATTTCGCTCAAAAAAAATTTAAATTCGCTGTTTTCCTGCAAACTCTTTTGATTTTGCTGTACTCTCCAAAGGCTAACAACGTTCTCTGCACCCAAACTTAGGACAATAAAGCAGTGGATTTCTGTAGTCGAGAAGTCATTTCATGTTAAAGTTGCAGCGAAGAAATTTATGTGGCATTGCTTTATTTTAACCAAGTCTAGTCGATTTATTAAAACTTAAATATTTTACGATTAAGCCTACCAGTCTTGTTAATGATCTGCCTTAGGAAATTTACTTATGAAAGATCTACCTAAGAAATTTTAACCTTGATCTTCATATATTTTCTGTTTTTTTTGCCGGCCTTTATATAAATAAATATTTTCGTTTTTATAACAAACCTTCTGATATTTTGGCAACGCAGAAATAGAACAAGAGATGTAATTTATTAAAAACAAAAGTAAAATCAAAAAATCTTTGTAAATCGAAATTTATTTTTTTTGAACCTGAACAAATATCCTTTTGGAATCGGCAGGATTATTTCCCATATACTTCAACAGTAATTTAGTTCCAATCATAATTCCTTGGTCAGTCGGCGATAAAATTTCCTAAAAACATTATTTTTCAAGTCATTTTTACTAAAAATGTAATATTAATGCTGTTGGATAAAGTTTATTTATTATTTTGAGCATTCAATTTTATTCATGCCTCTTATAGGTATTCATATGTGTATTCAGTTGGAGCGTCAAAGATGTTGCAGGATGGTAAGATACCACGAAAATCCAGAATCCGTAAGGTACACGCTATGGGTGTTTTTATGGACATACTGAAAGATAAGAAGGAAGTCAAGTGCTTCCGGTGTGAAAATTTTTTGCCAAAAATTGCGAGTAAACTATTGCTTCTTTAAAAACTATGAGGTACCAAACATTAAAATAATCACCGAAAAAGTTCACGGTATGTCGGAAACTGGTGATTTTTTCAATGTTTCATTAACTTATAATTTATTCATTTTCATTTTTTAATCTTCATTTTATACTATAGATAAAATTTTGATTTATTTAAACAAATAAAAATATTGATCTATAATTTGAAATGAAGCAAAAATTGATAGTGAATATTAGAAGCTGCTAAAACATCTTCTAAATTATTTTTTAAATCCTGTTCAAAAGTTAACGTCATAGTTCCAAGTATTTATTTAATGAAATATTGTATAATTTCCAAACAAATTTTCAGCGTTGAATAAATTATTTTCAAAACCATTTATTAAAATCTCGAAATTTAAAATATATTTATTTAAAAATGATTTGCTAATACAAAGCTTATTTAATTTTTTAATTTAAAAATTTTAATTTAAAAAATTCAATTTAAAAATTATTTTAAAAGTTATTTTAAATAGTCAATTAATTATCATTTAAAATTATCTTAATAAATCATTGAAATATTTACAAAAATACAAACTAATTTATTAATTATAAAATTTTTTTTATTATTTAATAAAAACATTTCATTTTTTAAAAATCATTAAAAAAAAATTTTTAGAAATAATATATAATTTTAATTATAATTTTTAAAAAATGAAATGTTTTTATTAAATAATAAAAAAAATTTTATAATTAATAAATTAGTTTGTATTTTTGTAATTATGTCTTCTAGGGCCTCTTGTTACTTTAAAATAATCGAATTCATTTTTTAAGTTCCATTTGTTACTTGTTTACATTTTCCCCACGAAAGATATCAAATTTTTCCTTAATTATTTTTTATTAACTCTTTTTACTGTTTTAGAGCTCCTAAAGAATTCTACAAAATATGAAAATACTAAAATCTTGATGCATATGTGTGTTTGTCAAAATCTCTCCCTTACATTTTTGTTGAAAATAAAGAATATTATAAAAGATATCTTCACTACTTACTCGGTCTCCTTTTCTTTTAATTCCAAGATACTTTTTAGGAACATAATATATTCTGCCTTCGTTATTGGTTGATAATAAATTTAATCTTCCAATATCGACAGTAACGCCATTTCGACTAGAAATTATTTAACAAATGTTAAAGCCATATTTACGAAGAATTCATCTTACTCTAATGCAGTGACTTTAGCCTTGTAAACTTGTCCAAATCGTAATGAATTCCCGGTCTTAATATTAATTTTATTTCCAAAGGAAATTGCTGAAATATTTTTACCGTTTTTCTTTGACACTGCAATTTAGATTTGTTTAGCAAATATTCAATTAGCGCCATTGGAAACGCAACAATTATTCCTGCGGATATCAGAACAAATATGCCTACCATGTCCTGTAAATCCAAAGGTTTAACATTTGATATTACAGGATTTATGCTTGAACATTGGCCAACGTAGAAATATCTAAAAAGAATTTCAACCATGAATTCAGAATTGTATTGAAAAAAGCTTCAAAGTTATTCATTGAAATTTTTTATATTGCCGCTTAAATTAGAGTTTCGGACCAATCAAAAGTGAGATATGCTCTGTGATTTGTTATGAAGATTTATTCTGTTATTATCTTCTTTTCCCGAACTTCGGGTGTTAATTGCATCGATCATTAGATTACAAGTTAGATTACACGCTTTCAATATAAATATATTTTTATTACACAATATTTAAATACAGTTAGGAGAATCCAAACTATGCAATTTTTCATGACAGAATCTTTTTAAATATTCATACATACATTCAACATACGATTTTTAATTACTGTATTTTTATTGTGATTTATCTTTAAATTAATTTCAGTTATATTTTAATAAACCTATATATTTAATAAAACTTTATCAAACTTTTTATTGTAATTTTAAATTTGATTTTAACTTTTTTAATTATTAAAAGTTTTACTTGATAATTATTATGCTTGAAAAAAGTTGTTTCCTTTACAAAATTCTTCTTTTATTACAATTAATTTATAGAAATTTTTAGAGTATTTTTAAACATCTCTCATATTCCTTGAAATTTATAAATACGAACTGATAGCAGTTTCAAATAGACAATAGCCAAGTTGATCCTTACACAATCTTGAAGCTACTATTTTGAAAAATCTTCATAGATTTTCAAGTAACGAATCAGAGTAAAAGCCATAGTATAACAACGGGTGATACATTTAGTGGTTTTTGAAGGTTTGACAAATAAGAGCGTTATATTAACCAGACGTCCCTGTTTATGCAGGACTATCACGGATTTGAGTTGTTTATTTTTCATTAAAAACTATTCGGGAAAGTGTCCTGCATTAGACATATAAAACTTCTAACATTTTCAAAAAAGAAGAAAGCAGAGATAAAAATTAAAGTGTTTTTTTGCTTCTGTTTCTTCTTTTCCCATAAAATGTAGAGTTATATAATAGAATATTGTACATTGTAATTTGTGTACAATATGATCTGCTTGGTTAAATAATTAGTATAGTCTTTTTAAAAATGTAAATATGCAATTTACACACTCTTCTAGTAAAGAAATAAAAATGGTGTTCTTGTCATAGTATTTCATAATGCACAGATTATTGTTGTGCATTCATGCAGAGATCTAATAGTAACAAATGTTTAACGTCTGACCAATAGTTGCTGATTTTTATATACGAATATTTTAAAGGTCAAAATCTTTTGTATGTTTGTTCAACTCAAATTCGGGGCATCTGGTCACCTTACTATTTCTACATATCGGTATGTACGGATAGTGAACATAGAGACGAACACAGATACACTAATATGAAATCGATGGAGGTCGCCAGAAAAAAATATTCAATAAATACAAATTAATTAAAAATAAATGAATAATTTTTTAGGTGTATGGGAGCTCGAGCCATGTAGAAACCCCGACACATGTGGGAAGTCCAAGCGGTAAAAAATTGAATAATAATTAGGCTTCTTTTTAAAATTATTAGTTTTAAATTAGTAATAGGAAATCTGTGAACAATGTTGAGAGGGCGCCTATTCCATTATTTTGTCGAAACGATTTATCGTTCGACTTAATCACTTTTAGCTATGTTTCAAACACCATTCGGGTTTTTTTTAGTAGAACTTTTCATTTTTTTGATTTGAAGAATTCAACTAAGAAATGTTCTACTGCTTAAAGTTTTTTGAAGTTTGTGCTAAATAATATGTTTTGAAAAGACCTCAAAATATGATAATCTGATGGAGCCAAGTCCGATGAATATGACTGGTATATAAGAACTTTACATTACGATCTAGATTTAACATGTGGTCTTGTGCTTTTATTCAGCTTTAATAGCTGATTCCTATACTTTATTACAGTGACAGTTTCATTTGGCTGCAATAACTAAAAGTACAGGATTATTTTTTGTCCCATCACACACTTAAAATTACCTTTTATCATGCATGTTGCAGTTTGTGTGGTGAATGTCGACGATATAATTTGGTTTGGCTATAACCTCACTGGATTATCATAATACACCCAATTTTCATCCACATTCACTTTATGTGTTGAAAAACATTTTTTATACTTGCAAAATGAGGAAAACGATTGTTAATATCTTATCCTTGTACGTTGTGGAAATCTGATGCGGGACCCAGTTACATGGCTTAGGGACCTTTCCATAGCCCAAAGTCTTCACATCACTGCCGATTGATTGACATTAAGCTTCTTGGCAAGATTACGTGTTGAATTGGTATTACTTTAATCCAGCAAAGCCTGAGATGTTCATTTGGAGTTTTAGCGGGCATCCTGATTTGGTTTTTATTCTCGAGGTTTTTGTTTAGGAAGTACTACTTGAATCTTTATTACCTTTAAGTAATGTAAACATGTCGCTGATCATTCGACCGCAACAAGGCCAGTCCGGGAATTTACATTGCAATTCCCAATCAAGTCTTTATTCTTGTTAGCAACAAATAAGATACAGTTCAGACAACGGATATACCTCCCAAAGTCAGCCCCATATTTATTTATTTATCATTATGAAAACTATGAAACTTACTTGTTTTCTAAGTTTTCTATCGTTCCGGTTCGTTGTAAGGTTATTATTTGTTGATATAATTGGGTCTGATATTTGAATCCCGGTTGGGCTATATACGCAAGGCTTATATTATTGCTGGCATCATTCATCGTTATCAAACTACAGTTCCGAAGACTGTAATACATATTGTGATACGCGTCGTTTAAAATCCCAAAATTTTCGTTTTCAAAAAGAAATTGCGGTATGTTGGCGCTGTTATTTAATACACTCATATTTTTCCAATTTTCGTTGGCATAATCATACATTGTTACGAGTGTTGAAGTGATGTTGTTGTCTTTATCAAGCTGAAGGAAATAGAAAAAACTCAATATATAATCTTAATTTATGGCGTAATATCAATAAAACAAACAAATTTCACTTGACCACTGTCAGTTGCGGGAAAGAGATTCTTTATCCACTCATGTTTTCAATATTGGAGTACAGGCGTATACGGAAAACGTATACAAATTTGGAGTGATGTGTACATGAAGCAGTTTGGACTAGATTTAAATTGAGATCTTTTTGGACGAAAGAATTGAAAAAGCGAATAATAATGGCTAAGAGCCAAAAGAATCCAAAATTTGCCAAACCAGATTTGGTTTCTATTATTTTCAATATTTAAGATCCATGAAAAGTTCATATTATGGCAAAGAAGATGGTTCCGAAGAATAAATACATGTTATCATAACTACTTAGATTGATTGCAAACTAAAGAAGACTTTCTGTATTGCTTTCTCTGTGTTCCTAGATTGTTTGCAAAACTTGACTGATCTGTAAGGAGACTAGCTCCTTTAGATTGATAACACTTTTCGGAAAAATCTTTGAGTAAGTTTTGTTTTTGTTTATAATGTCATAAAAATCTGTAATATTTATTCAAGAAAACCAAAAAATTATCTTTCTAATATATCCTTTGATAAAGTCATTAAATATCCCTACCACTTTTATGCTTATTGAAACGACAAGCTTGGATTTAGAGAGTTCCAGGCAAATAAGACATTCAAATGGCAAGGGTATTAACTTTACAGAAAAATACATTTTATAAAGTCCAAAATTTATTAATAAAAATATCAAATGCATAATCAATATACAAGGCGAAATATAGTAGGCAAACTACTGTATGGTGTGTGGAATCTGCTAGTGTGCCATTTTAAGTATGCGGGCACAATCATCCGTCCGAAATTATTAAAGGTAACCTTATATTTTATTCATCAAGGACCTGAATTTAGGGTTAGCTATGTTATATTGTATTAATTTTGTATCCTTTTATTGCATCTATTATTGCATATATTTATTGCATATATGTTAATATCCTGATTTGCTGTTTCCATGAACCATATAAATGTTACTGATCTCAGTTCCAAGCAAAATGCTTGTATCCTACATTTCTAAATGTACATTGGAGGAAGTCATTGGTATTTTTTTTAAATCTTAAGGTAAATGTTTATTTATTAGATTTGGGTATTTTCAGGTCAGGTTGCTATGCCTATTATCATAAAAACAAATTGTACATTTTATTATTTTAAATCCATTATAACCGTTTCCCTTGAGTAAGGTGTGATTTGTGAGATGGAAAAGGAAATAAGCATATGATCATTATAGAATAAATATACTCTTACCATTATTTTATCATATATATAGCTGTCTCGTATGAAGGTCCATTTAAAATTTTTTTCATACCATAATTTGTCAATGTTTACAAATTTGATAATTTGAGCTTTCTGAAACGCAATACTGACACTGAGATTGGCCACATAAGCACATATCAGTAGCAATGTGGTAAGCCATATTAATAGATAAAAGATCTGAGTCGAAAACATAGTTGGTTTCACTAACATCTGAAAAAAAATTACATATGATAACTATTATTTTGGGTAAAGGGCTATCAGTTATATTATTTATTATTATATACAAAGACCGTCGAATGACAATAACATAATCATAATTTAAATTGTCTGTCAATAAATGCAAGTAACATATAACTAAAATATTTAAACATAATCTGACGGAATGACACTTGAAATTAGAATGATATAGATATAAGAACTTAATTCAAAAGGTGTAATATAATATTTAATGCAATTTCTAATGGCAGACCAATTTCGTATTTAATTGGTTCTCATTATCATTGGTCAATTTTGAATATGCGAAGAAAGTGTATAATTGATTATTATTTGAACGAAATTTCTAATTTTTTTAAATTAGCAACAATGCAAAAATAATTGTAAAATAACATTTGTTAAATATCGCAATATATTATAATATTTTACATATTAAAAATAATAATAATATTATTAGTTTTATTGAGTTTTATTAAATCTAAAAGTCTATTGGTTGTTTTATCGCTTGAATGGGTCATTTTGAATTTTTTGATTAATTTTTGGTTTAAAAATAAATACTTTTTTTACAGCACCAGTTAGTTTTCGATGGTTGAGGAACATAAAATAATTGAAAATTGGAAAGTGTAATGAAACAAAGAAAATAAGTTGTGGAAATCTCAATATACAAACGTCACCTACCTTTGCCATAAGAAAAGATCCAATAACCATGAAAATGCTGTTACTGAATGTAAGCTTCTGTGTGGGATCTGCAAGATTTGGACTGATTAAATTGATCAACCATAAAATGACACTGAGATATATAATGATCACTATGATAACTAGCCAGACTATCGGGGAATATGGCTCAGAAAGTCTATAGAAATTCAGTGTCTTTGTACTCTGTTTCATCAAAATTGAATAAGGAACAACAAACATTTTCTGAGAGTATATAAATTTATTCAAATAAGACGGCTCGAAAGGAACCGGAATCCCGATCATATCGGCGTTATTCTGAGATATTAAGTATCATTATTTTTTCTTATATTTTCTTACATTTTCCATTTGACCCAACAGTCCGGTAAAGCCATTTTTTGTGAGTCTTCCAATGGTCGATATGCTTGGGAATGTCGTCAATGAGTATGACAATTTGATGGGAATTAATAGGTTGTTCAAAGATTCTATGATGAATCCATTTGGTGAAGCAACTCCATCAGGCAAAAAATTATTAGTCCCAAATATTTGATCCTGAGTTATTATTAATATTGTTATTATTATTATCATTATTATTATTATTATTATTATTATTATTATTATTATTATTATTATTATTATTATTATTATTATTATTATTATTATTATTATTATTATTATTATTATTATTATTATAATTATTGTTATTATTATTATAATTATTGTTATTATTATTATTATTATTATTTTATTATTATTATTATTATTATTATTATTATTATTATTATAATTATTGTTATTATTATTATTATAATTATTGTTATTATTATTATTGTTATTATTATTATTATTATTATTATTATTATTATTATTATTATTATTATTACTATTATTATTATTATTATTATTATTATTATTATTATTATTATTATAATTATTGTTATTATTATTATTATTATAATTATTGTTATTATTATTATTATTATTATTATTATTATTATTATTATTATTATTATTATTATTATTATTATTATTATTATTATTATTATTATTATTATTATTATTATTATTATTATAATTATTGTTATTATTATTATTATAATTATTGTTATTATTATTATTATTATTATTATTATTATTATTATTATTATTATTATTATTATTATTATTATTATTATTATTATTGTATGAGATACTCACTGGTATATATATTGCTTGAACTGAATCCGTAACAGCGAGATTAGTTGGATCCGGAATATCCTTTTGGAAGTTAAAGCTGAACACGTATTGTACAATTGTAAGCTAAATGTGAATCATATCAATTCATATTAAATGAAGTTTTAGGACAAAATAAAAGTTTTATTGTAGTAATTCTTGATTGCATATTAATAAATATTTCTTGTTTTGTATTCCTTTTTTAAAAGAAGGTTCACAAAATCTTATTAAAAACCCAAAACCCCTTTAAAGGATTCCTTCATTAATAATATGCCCGATAAGTTATTTCTCTGTTGTACATAAGTCATATTAATGATTCTGATGACCATTAAAGTCAAACTAACTATAACGTCTTTGAATGGACTCTGCAATAGACCGGTTGATTTGGAATAATAATTTGCTTTCGTTAAGCCTACAAGGATTTGTAATAAATGAAATATTTTGATACAAAGTACGTTTTTACGTTTGTTTGCTTTCTCCAAGTGCTTAACAGGACACTTTAATCCGAGAGGTCGTATAGGTTTGGAAGGTGATTATTGAAATCCAAGTCTGTCAATTTCTGGCTTGGATTCAATTATAAATTCATAAACATGATCTATGACAAACAATAAATACGTAATTTTATATGCATCATTGAATGCTTTTCTATAAGTATGTAGCTATATCTTATTTGTAGTCAACGGCAGTGCTGTAACAAGGGTGGTGCGAGCGGTGCAGTCGCACAGGGCTCACATCTGAAAGGGGCGCAAAATTGGAATGTAACATTTTCTTAATGTTACCAAAAAATAACAAAATATAAATAAAAGAAATTATCAAATGGCCTGCAAGAAAAAAATGACAATCTAACTAGCCTATCTTTAACATTGCTGATTAGACTGGTCCATTAGCATGCCTTCGTGCGTGTGTATTTTGTAAAATGTTAGTCCACAAAATGGGCTCCTGTCATTTCTTCAATTAGCAACAGAATTTTAAGAGAATTACTACCTATTATAATAGCTGGAGATGAATAAATAGTTAACAATCTTAACATGAATATTATAATCATTTAGTAGGCTGTTTTGAATTCGGGTTTTAGGGGCGCCAGATATATGAACCGCACAGGGCGCAATAATGCTTTGTTACGGCCCTGGTCAACGGATTATGTTATTGAAGCAATTTTTGTGGTTTTCGTGTCCCATGCCATTTACCTCCAACGCATCAAACGCAAAATTATAAGGGATCTATGCCTAGAAATGTGAAATTTTATGCCATTTTATTAAAGATTTTCAATAAAAGGAAATTAATATTTACCGGTATCAAGGAACTAATGTAAATGTTCTGGACTTTCCAAAAGAAAAAGTTTTCCAGTTTGTCTCCTGTGGATTTGAATGCTAAATCTTGACTCTAATTTGAAAAAAACAAATTTTGAACGGATCATAATATTATTAGATACCCTAATGGCTTCAAGAAATGTCACCCTGTTGACAGAGGTGTTGAATTTCTGGGAATTTAACGTATTGTTAATATGATTTAACGCATCCATGGCATTTGTCCGTAGTATTGTAATGCTATTCTCATTGTCATTGCTCGTTTGTCTGAACGTACTCAACAACCCCCCACAATATTGAAATTTGATCAAAAATGGATTTAAACCTAACTGAATTCACATAATAATAATAATAATAATAATAATAATAATAATAATAATAATAATAATAATAATAATAATAATAATAATAATAATAATAATAATAATAACATTAATAATTTTAATAATTAATTAAATATTATTACCATTGGCAAAAATATAAATGAATTATACTGTAGAGATCGAAAAAGACTCTGAAATAAAAAAATTAATCAAATTAGCAACATTCAAATAGTAAGTTAATAATAATAATATTATTATATTTTATGCAGATTTAAAATATTGTTCATCAAAAATGATAAATACATTAGGGGTGTAAATTAAGGGTTAACGTATACTAATATAATTAATCAGGGGAGGCTATAATTAAGACAAATAACAATTTCATAATATAGATAACACACCAACTTAACTGTGTGTTGAAAATTTTATTGTACTGGGTAAAACTTTTATTACAGGATTCTAACGTTGTCAGAAAAATAAATTTTCTCTCGCCTTAAAAATTCTATACAATACAAAGTGTTACCAAACAAATAATCAAATTTTTCATTTCTTCAATAGTGGTCGTAGAATTTTTTATCAAATATTTGTTTGATAATACCGATTTTTAAAATTTTTTTTGTAATTTTAAATAAATTTTCTGTAAACCTTTATTTAATCTAGATTAACTTATTTAAATCAAAATTCATAAACCCAGCCGCCCATAATTTTCTTGTTAAATATTTTTTAATATGTTGTAAATTATTTCTTAACAATAATTGAAATTATTAATAATTATACAATTAAAACACAAATTTCTTTCTTCGAATTCTCAAAATGAAAGTGTACTTCGAGTATTAGCCTAGGAAATGTTTTCCAATTTTATTTTCAAATTTATTTTCTTAAAATTAGTTGTATCTTCTTAGCTAGTGTATTTTGTCGCTTTTTTTGCATGTTTGTTTTATTATTGCATACATTGTGTTGGTATGTTTCATTACTTTTTCTACCCTTTCTTGAATCCATTTTTTATTATAATTATAATATACAATAATTTATAGTATAAGAAACATACATATTCACTTATGTGCTGAAAATTCATTAGCAGTTATAATTGTCAATTTATTATGCTATAATAAGTTTTCAGGTGTAACTGCTGATGAATTTCCAGCACACAAGTGAATATGTATGTTTCTTATAATATAAATTATTGATTATTTTTTATATTATGGGCGTTTTTATCAAATGCAACGTGGTTTATACATTGAGTTCCAGTCAATAAAATTCTTGTATTGTGTTTGATTGACCCTCACTTCACCCTGAAATTTATTTAATGTTTAAGACAATTTTTAATAATATTTAATAAATTCAATACGATGATTATACATAAATATTTTAGGTTGTATTTAGTCTTCTAAATCTGTTTATGGTACCGTAATTTACGCACCCTGTGCTTTAAATGTTCGTCTCAACCCGGTAAATAAAAATTCCCGCACAACTGAAAAGTAATCTATAGCTAACTTGGGTCATTATTTTGTCTAGCAAACTCAAATTCTCTTCAGAAGTCACAAAGACATAAGCCTTCCCAGGAGTGCTAGCCAGTTTGAGATTTTCATAACATCCAGAAATAATTGTATCATTATCGGTACTAAGGAAATTACACTGTTTAATAGTTTGCCCTTTCAGACCCCACAAAATCTCCATAGCATCTAAAAAGTACAATTTTTATAACATCAAAATTCAAAATAATTTCAACTTCTATTGAAATCGCTGTTTTAATGTTTTATAAACGGATTAAACTAACCATTCAGTAATATTTTTTATGCGATTCGATTCAGATAAAAGAAAAACTTTATTCAGTGATTTAATTTTCAGTAAATCTTTTATTTAATTAATTAAATTAAAATGGAAAGAATCAACAAAGTTTGTGGTAAAACAAGGGTTTAAGGGTTCCCAGAGAGATTAAAATCAGGTCTGTTTGGAGGAATTGAAATTTAAGAAAAGATTT
>CAUHTR010007283.1:15234-77734 GCA_959609185.1 Schmidtea polychroa
AAAACTGCCAGACACCGAAAGATATGTGCTTTAGAAAAAACATCGTCTATTGCATCACGTGCAATGTATGCAATGAAATCTACATTGGAAGTACCCTCAGGACATTGCACCAAAGAGTTAAAGAACATCTAGATCCTGGTGGAACATCCTCGTTGGCAGACATCTCCGGCAGTGTCAGCCAACAGAGGAAAGAAAAAATATTTCAATAGAAATCATAGCTAATGGAAACATCCAAAAGAAAATGTCAGAATCAAAGAAGCAATTCTCATAATAAACAGACAGCCAAAGATCAACACTAAAGAAGAAATCAATGAAATCATGAATTTGATCTGTTGTCATTGACTTTGAGAATAACTGACAATATACAAAGAAATTAAAAAAATAAGAATAAATTAAAAAGTAATAATTAGAATAATATAGAAAAAAATTTTAAAAAATAGGGTTTGAAAATCAAAATTGACACATTTATTGAAATATTTAAATAGCATATATAAGTAGTTATTGGAGGCTTTATTTAAAATATTTTCAAATATTTTATTAGGCTTCTAGAAGCTAATTATAGAAGCTGTAAAAAATTTAAAAATTTTAGTTTGTGTCATTTTGAAATTTTAAATGTAAAAATTATAAA
Organism: Schmidtea polychroa; assembly: GCA_959609185.1. Lineage (NCBI taxonomy): Eukaryota > Metazoa > Platyhelminthes > Tricladida > Dugesiidae > Schmidtea > Schmidtea polychroa. Next base: position 15,863 of record CAUHTR010007283.1, read on the forward strand.
AAAATTTTAAAAATTTTTAGTAAAACAATTCATTATATTTACAACCAATGAGAATTAAGAGAAAGGAAATAAAAGAAAGATTGAAGGGTATTTTGAAGAAGAACATTGCTAAATTCCAGGAGATTGACAAGGACTATCGTATAGTCGAAAATTCTTTCATTAAATACATTATTTGCAGCAAAAGGCTTAAATTATCATTTTATTGTTTTAAATAATAAATGCTGCTACCAAGCAATCATCATTTTATACTAATAATAATAATAATAATAATAATAATAATAATAATAATAATAATAATAATAATAATAATAATAATAATAATAATTAATAATAATAAATATTAATAATAAATAATAATATTACAAAATTAAAAATTTTTAAGTTCGTAAATTGAATATAACTGAAAATATTTAGAAATTATTTTCTGTTGCAAGTAATTTCATATTTAATTATATTTTTTAATTGAATTAAGTGATTAAAACAATTAAATTTTTACAATTAAATAACAGAAAATCAAAGAGCTACAAGCAGATGATTATGATAAATTTTATTGCAAAATCTTCTTTGCCTATTGAAATTATAAACTCCTCTAAAAACGGCAACTCACTGACTTAAATTATGAAAATAATTAAAATATTAAATGTATCATGCTTTAAATAATTTTTATAAATAATTTATAAAATGACAAAGCTTAGAGGCATCTAATAAGAAATTAATTTTTACGAATTGGCATAGATTTCAGGTTCATAATTTTATATATAAATGTAACAGAAAGACATATCGTTTGTGAAAGGAAACGAGGGAGAAAAACTGATAAAATGCCTAATGAATCGGAATTAGATAATAATCAAAATTTTAAAACCAAAACATTTAATGTCTTAGTGAAGAAGTGAAAAAGAGGCTTGAAGCTTATGAAGTAATTTACAAAAACTTTGTATTTTTAAACCACCTAATAGAATTTTGGAAAATGCAAAAGATTTATACCGGATTTACAAAAACGATTTAAATGAAGGTTTTATGGAAGAATGTGTTTACTTGGATTCACATTTCAAATCTAATTAAATTTCTGGAAATTCTATATTAGAACTTAGTAAACTAATATATAGTTAAAAATTAGAAATTTTATTTCCAAACAGGGACGTAGCTAGGGGGGCCATAGGGGCCATTTGCTCCCTTCCAAAAATAAATTATAGATTATCATATATAAATTAGGGATGAAATATTTTTAAAAAAAATTTATTTTGGTTTTGTTATGAGAATATAAAATACAATGTATATTTTTAGTTAATTCAGGATGGAAATGAATGGAAAAAGACGAATTAATAATATATTGTAATATATTCTATGTAATATGCATTGTTAATAATTAATACTAAATTGTTAATTATCTTAAAATATATATTTTTATTTTTCCGTGTCAACTTTTAACATTGCTCGATGAAATAATAATTTTACCGGCCCCTAAATATAAATATAATTTTAAGATTAATTTTGTGCACATATTTAACTAACTGCTCGTCAGAACAAAGTTTTTCTTTTCTGAAAATATTAAAAACGAATTTAAGCAGGGCCGTTGAGAGCCTAGGTCCGGGCCTCCGATGCAATTCGTCAATTACAAACTGATATATATTTTTAAAAACATTTGTTTTAGTTATCCTATTTACTACTTATGAAATTCCATGATACATATAAACCTAAATTATCACAAACTTAGATTTTTAAAATTATTTAATTATATAAAAATGTCAAATATGATTATATCGCGGGCCCCGATGATTTGTATCACCTGCATCGCCCTCTTATCAGTGATGAATTTGAAGATCTACTTTAAAAGAACAATGTTTAAACGCCTTATCTATATTATCAATAGAAAGCAATTTTACATTAAATATTGATTATACTGATATAATTGATGATTTTGCTGACAAAAAATCAAGGAGAAAACTTGGATAGTGTATTTTTGGTTCTTATTGAATCAATTAAAATAGCAAAACCATAGATAATTAGTTTTGTTATAAATATGTATTGTTTTAACTTTTATTACGAATTATAGGGAGATTATTGATATGCCTAAGGGGTCGTAGTCACAAATGAGGATACAACAGGTTAATGAATACGTCAAATCGGTATTGTGCTCGTGTTTTTCATGAATTAGGCAATTTTTTCCGATTTCATGGATTCGGCGTAATACAATATAATACAATATATATTACAAACCGTCTTATTTACGGTACAACTTCATCTGTTACTTAATGTGACACATAATTTGAAGATCATTAAAAGCGTTTCGCAAAAGAATCGCATTTTGTAAAATTAGCATCAGAGATTTAAACAAATACACTTAACGTTTAAACAAATACACATTTAAACGTTCCGGATTTAAACAAATACACAAAATTAATAAGAAGCTCATTAAAAATTTAACAGTGTAGAAATTAATATTGTTCAGATAATTATTAACAATTCCCAAGGAATATTTTGCTTATGGTTGCTTAAAGCTACACAGGATTCATTCGGGAACTCATTAAATCAAAGGTAATTATAAGAAAAGTATGAACCAAAAATCAGCGGAGATGTTACTGCATTAACATTATTTTAAAAATAAGCGTATTAAATTAAATTTTATTATTTATTTATAATAATAATAATAATAATAATAATAATAATAATAATAATAATAATAATAATAATAATAATAATAATAATAATAATAATAATGGTATTATAAAAACTTTTTCAAATTTCACCACTGATTTCTTTTTCATTGACATTGTATTTATTAAAAGGCTTGACTATGAATCAGTAAATATATCAAAAACTATCGATATATTTACTGATTTATAGTCAAACTTTTCAATTAATACAAATAATAATAGTAATAATAATAATGATTATTATTATTATTATAAAAGTTGGGCCTATATAGTGTTTCTGAATTTAATGTTTCATTCACATTTAACGTAGAGTCACCTCACAATTACTGCTTTGGAACTGTTTCTAACTGTCGATGCTTTGATGTATCTTCGTGCTGAGATAAACAATTTGTTACATTTTTCCGAATCAGAATAACCTATGGTTGCCAATGCTGATACACCACCACCTAACAATCGACAAGGAGCACAATAAATAAATTTGTTAATTTCCGAATATACTAGATAATTTTAATGTATAAATTTACCATTTTGTAATCTTCAAAAATCTATTTTATTTAAATATCTTTCTACTTTGTCAGCGTAAACCTTATTTGTTGACGAGAACTCTGTAAGGATGTTTTGATTAATTTAATTATTATTATTACATAAATAAGTAATAGTAGAATTATCACACCGTCGCCATGTAGCAGAATCACGGTCTATTTGAATGTTGGTGTAATTTACCGTTTTGTCAGGTATTTCCACAATAAACACCATTACTTACCAGTTCTGGAATTACTGTTATTTGTTTTTTAATTAGAAAACCATCTAGTTCAGTTGTTTTTTCAATGATTTCATCGAGTTTATTTTGTATTTCTTTTACTAGTTTTCTATTTTGATAATCGCTGTTATTTAACGCCCTTCCATTTAATTTATTCTGCCTAAATTTTAATACAATAACCTCCCAAATGTAAAAATCGCTTACCATAGAAATCAATTGCTTTATAATAAATTCTTCTGCATTGTAGAACATAAATAGTTATGAATAACTTTAATGCCCAAAAGAAAACTACACGTAATCTAAGAGGTATAGTGGTCTCATCTATATAATAAAATACAAATGAATAAATTAGTGAGATATCTATGGTTGAAATGGGTCACTATTTCCAGGATAATCATTATAGATAAACATGAAATGTGGCGTTTAACAAGTGTATCCATGTAAGTACAGTGGGCGGTAATGGGTTAATGTGATTATCTTTCAATTCTATATTTCGATTACATAAGTCATTTATGATTAACAATAAATTTTAAATTAATTCTGATTATGTGATAAAAAATTAAAAATATTATGCATAAAAAATTTTCAAAGAAAATAAAAAATCAAGTGCCCTTTGGAGCAGGTACCTATGTTTGATTATTAGCAAAAACGCCCAAGGTTGTATCGTTTAACTGTCAAAGTGACAGTTGAATAAGAAACGATTTTTTGGTGTTTTTTACATTTTCATCAATGATCAAAATACATAGAATACAATGTAATTTTAATAATTTTTCTCTAAAATAATTTAAATAATAAATCATTTGGTTTAACTTGAAATACAAAGCAAATTAATATATTCAATAATTACATCAAAATACAGGAGAATTTTCTTTCGTGAATTGTGTAATTTCATGGATTTGGCGTATCATGTATAATCAGAATTTTAATAATATGCTATTCTGATATAAGATTTCACTTCAAATTTATAGCAAAAGTGATAAGTGTGTAGTGCCTCTGACTTGCAAATTAATAAATATATCAATTTAATAATTAAATTTAAAATATATTATTAAATTTTTTAAATTAAAATGATTGTTTAAATATCCAAAAAAATAATATTCAATGCTTTTTTCGAACATCCTCGCCATTAATTCTTATTAAAATTTTAAAAAAATGTCAAATATTTGAGAAAATGAAACCTTTGCTTATCAACATCTTCTATTAAAACAAAGGAATCTTCATTAGATAATTGATTTACAATGCCAGTGATGTTCTTGATAAGGTTTGTTACAAGAGCTTGATGGATCAGTCTTGGGTAGCCAAAAAGAGTTAATGATTAAAGTTATTCCAGATAAAGATTCTAATACTTTGACATTCTACAATACAGTAGTCGTTATGACCAAAGCTGAATTCATCAACAATCTTTATACAATTGCCAGATCAGGTATCAAAGCTTTCATGGAACCCTTGACTGCTGGAGCAGATATTTCAATGACCGGTCAATTTGGTGTCGCTTTCAATAAATATATTATACGAATTAGTTTTATGTTCTTACAAAGTGCACCTGTTATAATTATTAGTTATCATGCTTCGCATAGGTAATTAGACATTCACTCGCAAAATCTGACAGTAGACTACAAAGCTCACTGTGAAAGAGGAGTTGAGAATCATTTTACATTAATTAACATAATTTAATCATAACTACCTAAAAAATGTAAATTTGTAAAAATGAATCAAAAGATTTTGGCGTCTCATTGTAAAAAAGAAAAATTTCATGATAAAAGACATTTTATTTTTATAAAATGAGTAAAAATGTAGAAATTAAATTATGGAAAGATGATAAAAAAAACTTTAATGTTTCAATAAATTAGATTTTATTATTGCAGTCTATCAGTATTTTACAATTAAATCAAAAAACAAGCCGTTATCAATGAAACCGGTGGAAAATAAATGATTATTGGTGTTGAAGAAGACTATCGGGAGCTTGTCTGATACAAGAAAATGATTAAAACAAGGCCTATGGGAAGAGAACTATGCTAAATCGTTTTAGTCCCTTCAACACATTTTTGAGAAAATCGGAGCTCTATGTGACCCAAATAATAACTAATTGACTATTTTGGTGGAAATATTTGAATATTGACTGCAGTCTACTTACCTACGGTAGTGTTGTACTGTATAAAATTTGACACTAAGAGTTTAATACTTCTAAATTTTTCATGTTGGAAACATGTTTATTACACATGTGAACATTATTTAAAAACAAACAAACACATGTAACTATTATTGTATTACTTAGAAAATGAAAGGTGGTCCACTTGCACCTCTTTGCACCTACCTGCCTGCGCCATGGACACAAAGTTAATGGAAATTAAAACAATGAAACAAATGAAGAAGTGATTGCAAAGGATCCGCTGTCATGAAATCCGTTTTCGGAAGCATTTAAAGCTTTTTTATTCATAAAGGATAAATGATTAGGGAAAGAATGATTGTAATGTATTGACATATTTTATTTTTTTTTGTTTTTTATTGTTTGTTATAATTTAATATGAATTGTAATTTTTGTCATTTTCGTCACTTTTGTAATTAAAAAAAAACCATGTCGTTATGGACAATAAATAAAATAAAAAAAATCAATCACAAAAAATGTTATGCAACTAATGCAATTAGGATAAATCCCATTAAATCTCAAATCTCGAGTCACAGAACGAAAACCTTTGGTTGCAGTTAACTATACAAATGAATTGGAATAAATCTTATTAAATCTCAAATCTCAAGTCCCAGAACGAAAATCTTTGGTTGAAGCTGATAGTATAAATAAATTGGAAGAAATTAACTAAGGTTTTTTTATTATTTTAATAATAAACATCTACTACATCCAACTTTATACATTTATACAATTGTATATAAATCCCCGATTCGAGTTTGGATTCCCTGAGCGAGTACGCAACTAATTCAATTGGAATAAATCTCATTAAATTACATAATCTCGAGTCTCGGAACAAAAGCATTTGGTCGAAGTTAATTGTACAAATAAATTGAAAGAAATTATCAAAGGTCCTTTTTCTTTATGTTTTAGTAATAAAAGTTTAGAGTTAAAAAATTAGTTATTGTTTGTTATTCTTTATTTTTTGTCATTATTTTTGATTCATATACATTGTATTACACACATTCACCCCAACTGTCCCGAGACAGTTTATTTACTGGAGACTCGGCTGGGCTCTTCAAATCTCCTTAACACACACGCATCTACGAATACAAATATAATACATATATATAATTAGGTACCCGCATTCAATACCCGCTGTAGTGAGCCGTTACACGGCCTTAACAATATCTATATAAATATTATACTATATTATATTATATTATATTATATTATATATATATATATATATATAATGGGGATTATTAGCGAATAAGGACCAATCAGAACACAATTATGGCCAATCAAATATCACCATAATTGCACATTAGCTGGAACATCGCAGTCTACTATATCTTACTCCAAGAGTCAATCAAAATTCATGCAATCCGCTAATACTTCTACTTATCAATCAGGCTTATCAATCTCATACGAGTAAAGCAAATTCGATGCCATGTTATTATTATCAAGAGTAACTGTATTCGGCCCTAATAGTTTTAGTGTTGGCTCTCATAGACCAACATCTTCATCCATTATAATTCGCGAAATATGTAACAAATCCTAACAATAATATGAACCCGAATAGATTTTTTTATCAAACCACTACACAAATCAATTATGGATCCAAGAAATAACGGACAAATAATTTGATTGGGATATCTGAATAAATTGGAAGCTTGATAATTAATTGTTACTTTTTATGATTAGTAGTTAACAATTAAATACATTTTTTGGTTAATCAAAGAATATCGTGTGTTTGAGTTATAATAAATAAATTATATTTATTTATGGATATTAAAAAATCAAGTTTTTGAATGTATTCTCTTGGAGTTAAAATTTAAAAGTGTAAATTATTTAAGAAAATTGTAATTTAAAGAAAACAATAAAATGTTTCCTCGTTTGTTTTGTGATCCCATTAATATTTGTGATTTCGTGACTTCATCATCTAATTCTATAAAAGCAAGGAAACCAGAATAGCTTAGGATAAAGACAACACCCGCTTTCACCTATTAGTTGTGTGCATATGCTCTCGTAAACTTCAACAATGATATTTGCATAAAAGAGAGAAAATAATATTTACATACGAATATGAAGCGGTCAAATAAATAAAAGGTGATGATGGATTATTTTAATGTAATTATTTTATTATTAGTACAAATAGTTTCGGACACTGATATTTTGGTGACATAAATTTGATGTAAAATGTATAAAATTTAGTCAAACTAAGTGTAACACTTGTTGAAATCGCTACACCAACTGTATGAATATTGTTTGTTTTAGAACAAATATTTTAATTTCAAAATCTTCTTCCAACCAGAGTTTAGGGCGCATGCTGAAAATTTAAGTCTGTTTTACAAAAGATAAATAAGAAAAATTGTTGCATTGCGATTTTCCCCCCATTTTTGATGCATTATTAAGGTGAGATTGGAGGATTTCCTAACCAACTGAACCAATCTCTTGCAAGAAATTCGTACTTTCATATACAGAATTAGAGGTGGAAATTGTTTTTCTAATTTTTCTACATGTAACATAATAATCACAATTGATTTATTATAAATCAAAAAATTAATTCTCCATTAATTTCTCTATTGAATTTTTCTAACATTAATTAAATCTTTAATGATTACGATCACTACATAATATGATGATAATAATAATTAATATTAAAAAAAATGATAAAAAAATAATGATAATGATAATGATAATTATTATTATTATTATTATTATTATTATTATTATTATTATTATTATTATTATTATTATTATTATTATTATTATTATTATTATTATTATTATTATTATTATTATTATTATTATTATTATTATTATTATTATTATTATTATTATTATTATTATTATTATTATTATTATTATTATTATTATTATTATTATTATTATTATTATTATTATTATTATTATTATTATTATTATTATTATTATTATTATTATTATTATTATTATTATTATTATTTTTAATATTATTATTATTATTATTAACTATAAATATGTGCTTTAGCTATTCTCATTAAAAAAATGAATTCAAATCTTGCGTGCTCGCTGTCTAAAACAAGTTTAAATAATATCTGAAATTCGAAAAATTTCTTTTCTAACTTTCCATTTCATTTATCTTTTCATAAGCTATAAATTCAAAATAGATTATATTCAAAATTCCAAAAAAATTTCTCAAAATTATTATTAATTATTTAAAAAATATATATTTATAAAACATATATTTTTGCTTTATGTACTTTAAGTAATAATATTAATAATATTAATAACTTTAATAAAAATATTATTGATAATGACAATATTAATAACAATAATAATAATAATAATAATAATAATAATAATAATAATAATAATAATAATAATAATAATAATAATAATAATAATAATAATAATAATAATAATAATAATAATAATAATAATAATAATAAACATAATAATAATAATAATAATAATAATAATAATAATAATAATAATAATAATAATAATAATTATAATGATAATGGAATTTTTTTTATTTTGTATATTTATTTCCTAGATTAATTAAAACATGTCAAGTCCAGGTTTAATGAATAAATACATGTAGCAAGAAATTATATATTTATAATCCCTTTCTAGGAAATTTGCAAAATTATTTTATTTAGAAATTATATACAAAAGTCCATTTTTTATAAAATTAAAATGCCCTAATTATAATGACAGAATTTGTTTTGAAATATTTCAAGCTCAAATAATACAATAGAATAATGCTTATATAATCGAGTATTTTACGTTTAGACAATTTAAAGATAATTATTGCTATTATTCCCTATAATAACTATTGGTGTCTTTTACTCTGTTCTACTTGTCTTGGCTTCAGCTCCATCTTTAATGTTCGATCTTCTCAAAATATCAATGAAAGACTATTAGGAATATGAGAAAATATGACTGATTACTTAATAAATTTATTGTAGAAACAACAATTAAATTTAAGCAAATACATACTCTATTTTTCTGATAATACAATACCTCATACCTATTTCTGGGAATGTTATCAATAGAGATAAAGTAATTGATGTAGGTGAGTTGTTACACACTCCTTAGCGGATGACGACTTCCATGTCCACCGTCCTGCTGTCTTTATCAAACAACACCTTTTGTGGGTTCTCATGAGCGTTATGTTTTTTAAATAATACAATGTGCACAGCAATACTGGATGATTGCACTGGATATTTGAATGAATTTTTAAACATTGATCTTTTAATGAAAGCACAAATTGTATTTGCTATTATAACCCCTCCAAAAGCTCAGCCAATTTTTTTTGTCAATACAACTACAGCACGGATGAACAATATTTACTTAATCCTTCATCTTCATTGTCTAATATTCCATACCTTTGTACTACAGAAAATGTTTTGACTAAAATCAATGACATAAGAGAATCTCCTAGTCTTTGTAAAAAAACTGGTAATTGCCCACATGATGTTCGTGATTCTGGACTTTTATAAAAAAACTACGCTTTAGATCTGTCTTTGGAAAACGTTGATCTACATGATATTGGAAATGTCGTAATGTTTTTGTTACCAATTGTGCAGGATATTATAAAAGATTCTATATAGAATTTAGCTGACGATAAAATATTTATAAAACTTAAACTTGATCATATCTTGCTCATATCCTACTATTATCGTGTTTTTGTTCAATACATAAGTGCCATATTTTCTACGTCACATTCACCTGACATTTTCTTTTGGTTTGATACACCAATGCCTGATCAACTCAAACTTGCGCTCATTTGTAACTTTTAATTGGTATCGATAGCACCCGACAGATGTCCTGACTTGCAATTATAAGCGTATACGGGCAAAAGGCAGACATGGACAAAAGGCCGACATGTACAAAAGGCAGACAAAAAAAGGCCGACAGACAAAAAGCTGACATGGACAAAAAGCAGACAAATAATTTTATAAATTTAAATTTATGAATAATAAAAAATAAATTAACTAAAAATTTAAACAATATAAAAAACAATATTGAAGATTTAGTTCGATCAATAATTTAAATTGTGAGCTATTCCACGAAATAAATCAATCACAGAACGATTGTGTCAGGTCATTTAAAATATGTGCATGTCTGTCGGCCTTTTGTCTGTCGGCCTTTTGTATGTCGGCCTTTTGTCCATGTCTGCCTTTTGTCCATGTCGGCCTTTTGGGGTAGAACCAATTATAAGTATGAGTGCAAAATTAGACGGATTTCACATTTCCCTAGTTAGAGCAGATTGAATTTAGAAATGGTCAAATAGATAGACCTATTTTGTGTTAGAAACTTAGATGGACCCTTTGAGAAAGCAAGTTGCACCTTTCTTGCATTTTAAAAATGACTCCTCCTATTTAGGTTAAAATTCTGGACCGGCACTGTAGAAAAGGTATCAAATGAATTTAAGTTTAATTGCAAAATGATGACAGTGGAAAATATTATTATGAAAAAAAAACAATTTATTAAAAATTTATTAATGATAAAAAAAACTAAATTCACTAGCCATAAAATCTCTATAATAATTTATTGAGTGTATTCGTGTATTTTCCGCTTCAGTTGTGAAATTTATTTAAAACGATGAATTTAAACAAGCAAAAAATTATTATTGAAATTTTATAAAATCGAAAATAAAATAAAGAAATCTTAATTTATTTTCAATTAAACAAAACATCCGTTTATAACAGAAATCCTCTAATTTCTACGGATTGCGTAACGGAGGTCTCCCCCTTCAACGTAACAAGCATAGAAGTCGATAGGATCGATCCGATCTAATTCAATTTTAATCTCATTTAAATAATAATTCCCAGAGAAATTCACCTCGTAATTCGAAGGAGGAATCCAAGAAATATTGATTGACTTTTCCGTATCTGCTTCGATTTGCCCCTGAAATTATAGATTTCCCTTGGTGAAATGTGGAGAATTTCTTTTCTTTTATTGTGAAATTAATAATAAAATGTTTCGGGGAGATTTTCCCTTTTTCTCAATTATTCAGTGCTAATTTCATAATTAATTAGTTTGTTGTTTTAATCGATCAAAACGCTACTCGATTTGCAAATAGATTATTATTATTATTATTATTATTATTATTATTATTATTATTATTATTATTATTATTATTATTATTATTATTATTATTATTATTATTATTATTATTATTATTATTATTATTATTATTATTATTATTATTATTATTATTATTATTATTATTATTATTATTATTATTATTATTATTATTATTATTATTATTATTATTATTATTATTATTATTATTATTATTATTATTATTATTATTATTATTATTATTATTATTATTATTATTATTATTATTATTATTATTATTGTTATTATTGTTAGTTTTATCATATTTTAAAGACTTTCTTATAAGAGCTTTTTTAATTATTTTCACTAATTATTATTAAAACGAATGAAAATTTTGCATGATTGTAAATATATGATGATGCGATGTATGGATGTTATTATTATTACATAATTAATTGAATATTTAAAATTTTATATTAATTAACCACAAAAAATTAAAGGTTTACGGAATAATTAAAGGTATGTGTATAGAAATTATAGAAGTTATTTTATTCTATTTTGATTTAGTATATCATTGCTTGTTTTTTTTAATAATTGAAATAGAATTCTCAATGATAAAGCTTAGGGTCTAATTCAGTGTTTCCTGAAATTCTTTATATTATGCCTCTCTGTAGTATTTCCTAAAGTCATATGCCTCACCGGTCGTTTTGAAGTAGCTGTCAAACTTTGATAATCATTATTACCAGTATGTAAAAATAACTGTCGAAGAAACCTTTTGTATGCACATTGTTATATTTAGTCATGAATGAGCATATTATATTTAAAAAATATAAGTGAAAAAGTTGATAATTGCTTATGTGTCCCACCTCTGAAGTGTGATTCTAAATGTCATATTAGGCTCAAATCAGATATTCCATGCCTCTATGTTTGCAACAATTAAGAATAAAGATCAAATTAGAATTAGGAGATGGAGAATCTTTGAAAATGATTATCTATAAAGAGGTCAACAAAAATTAATTAAGTTTAAATTAATTACTTTTCTCGTTTATATATCGAAATTCATTAATAATTATTCTGATATTCCACAGAAAATATCAGAAAAAAAAATTCTTGTAAATTCAAAAAGAATCCCTACAAAAAATCAATGAATATTTCTAAATAATATTCTTTTTTTTGTTTCAATCGATGCATTAGGGTGTTGCTAATTTTGTTAGATAAAATCCCGGAAATAATCAATTTTGTATGACAAATAAAATGGAGATTATTTTCAAACATTTCCCCATAAAACAGAGAAAAATTCATACAAAAAATTATGTAATTAATAAAATCAAAATCATTAATTAAATAAAATGTGTGGAAAATTAAATTACAATCAAGACTGAAATTAAATAATAATAATAATAATAATAATAATAATAATAATAATAATAATAATAATAATAATAATAATAATAATAATAATAATAATAATAATAATAATAATAATAATAATAATAATAATAATAATAATAATAATAATAATAATAATAATAATAATAATAATAATAATAATAATAATAATAATAATAATAATAATAATAATAATAATAATAATAATAATAATAATAATAATAATAATAATAATAATAGTAATAATACCTTTGCTGGATCGATCGTGAAACCAAGTGGCGTTAAAACATTCAAATTGTCTATGCTGTATTCGCCATTCTTAAATAAAATTATAATAAACATATAATAAATTTTATGAACAAAAAAATTTCAAAGTTTGGAAACAATTGAGAGCTAGTCGCAATATATGATGTAAAATCAAATAATTACCTTTTTTTGACTCACAGCTAAAGTTCGTACACATCCGACTGTAAAACAGAATTTCGCTTCCTGTATCAAACCGTCATCAGAATATGCCGATTTCAGTATAATAGGTGTATTTATCGACGGTTTCTCATCTTCAGTATTGTCTGGAATAAAATAGGCATTTCATAATCTATTTCAAAGTGAATTTACGCTTATTTTTAATTGAAATACATTTATTTGTCAATTCAACGGCAACTGAGAATACTATGCAAAAATGCAATTACCGTTTGCTATGACGCTATGCGTTATCTGTAATTGAGCTCTCCAATAATAGATGCAACATTTTCAAATTAAATCTGCTACAGTTTTTAAAATGGTTTCCAGAAAGGTTATATTATGGTTAACGTATAAAACTTATATTTTATTAAAATGAAGAAATAATAATATTACACAAGATTTTTAAATTAACTTTTCAACCATCTAACACATTTTATATTAAAGTAGTCATGAGAGTGTAAATTTGCCACTTACATCATTTCCATATATATTCTATTATAAGCAGCCAAATGTGTCCATTGCCAGATAGATATACACATGCTTATTAATGATATCCAGTGGGAACCACAGGACTAGTGGGAAATATATCTGATTTTGTCTACATCCTTAAAAATCATAAATTAGCCCATCATTTTAATTCAATTCCCTTTAATGTATTTTCTTATTAACCACGAAATATGTGGGGTGAATATGACCTTAAATTGTCTGCTTATATCAGATTAAATCTGGAAATGGTATATGACATAACTATGCCACCATCAGCAAAAGTTAAGGCCGTAGGTAAAACAGTAATAATAATTCTTGTGTAGATTATAAATAAAACAATAATCTATTGTTCGTAATTTAAAAATAAAATTTTATTTTATAATAGATTACTGATAATATATAAGTAGTTAGTCGATAAAGACAATTTTAAAAAATCCCTATTCTTATATTAATGTATGTCGATTACGGATGTTTAACTGCATTATATATGTTTATTTATTTGAAGTTAAGAAATATTTCAATATGTTCGTGATTCTCAACAACTCTGCAGTATGCCACCAGATTTTGCGAATGAATGTCTAATTACCGATGCGAAGTATAATAAATAATAATAACTGTTAAGCTTATTAATTTTGCGATCAATTTTAAATGATTATTAAAAGTGTTTCGTTTGTGTTATAATGTTTAAACAATTGTTATGTCATTAATTGAAATTATTACCACTTTAAAGTTACAAATAATAATTTTTACATTTATTTAAAAAAACAATAAAATCCTTTATTTTTTGCTTAGCTCATATTATTAGTGTAATTTTAGTGAAAATGAATTAAAAGTAGCAGCAACAAATAATGTAAAGGTAAGTTTTCCAGAATCCCTGATTGTGACAAAAGTCCAGAAAATTTCAACATAAATCTGCAGGAAGATCCAAGGTATTAATTATATCTTTATGCTAGAATAAAAATAATTTTGGTTTAAAAATTTTCAAAAAAAGAAACCATAACATTTATTTGTAATATTATATAAAAAAAAATTTAAACCAACCCTCGGTTTTCACAGTCTCAAATGTCCAAGCTTGACCAAAATAGTCCATAGATAACTTTTCCTCAGGGCTGTCAATTTTCAAATACATTGTACTGCTCTTTCCTTCTCCACGAATTACAAAGCTAGAATATTCAACCTATAATTAATATATAAACATAAACATATATTAGTCAATGAAAAACGTATTTACTTGATCAAAAATAAAAAATTTCAAAATTTCACGAAATTTATCACTGACATGATCCGGGGAGAAACTGACGGTTACGGTTTGAGATTTGCCTGGGAAAAAATAATTTAATTAATGAATATTAATTGACGCTTTATGAAACAACCTGCAGCTATTACGCCTCTCTCGGGCATGACGTTATAAATGCAAAGGGAATTTTTGTTTTTCGTTGTCAAATTCGATTGACCATAAAAGTGTGAAGACAATTCTATCCTATAATCTACATTTAGTGTACTATTGTTTGTAATTGTCAGAGGCCTTTCGTTATATTCATTGATCAAAACTGCTCCACAATTAAATTCACCATTTTGTAGTTCTTTGAATTCAAAGCTGTAAAATAATATAAAAAATTTAACAAATAAAAAGGTTTTATTAAATTAATTAATTAAATTTTATTTTTATTAACAATATATTATATAAATGACACGTGTAGCAAATGCGTTGAAACTAAATATAACCTGGTATTACCTTATTTTTGTGGCTAAAGGTCTTTGAAATGCAAAACTTATGCACTCTTCAAAATTAATGTATAGGTAATAAAATCATTGCTTTTTTTGCAATGTAACTCACTGGAACGGCATTCTGGCACCTTTTTTCGACGGATTTTAATAAAAGTAAAAGTAACTTTCAAAAATATGATGTTTTTCTGACATAGACTTTTAGTCACAGGAAGTCGGCAAAACATTATTAAAAGGATCCATGCAAGTTAATTATATGTCGAGTCTCGTTTCTGATGCATGCGTAATTAATGTCCGTCCCGGGAATCTTTTTTCTTATATAAAAACACTGAGCATAATTAATAAATATTCTTCAATGCCAATTGATCTGTGCTCTTATCTCGTTTATCAATCCCCATGTAATGAATGTAATGCACAAAATACATAACTGATATATTGAAGTTATTGCACGTCACATTGCTGAATAACAGAAATAATTAACAAAGTTTGCAAAATAAAAATAAGTATAAGTGATTTTTTGAAACTTAAACAAAAACCTACAAAACTATTTTCAAAATGCATTTAAAATCATTTGTAAAAAAATATGTAAAAAAATTATTGTTCTGTTCAAATGCAGGAATGAAATTATTTTAGTAAAAAACTGAAAGTGATTTATAATTAAAATTTTTTTTAAATACGGGGAAAATTTAATTTCACTAATTCACTTTTTCATTGACAAATATCTGAGAGGTGAAATAAATAAATCACGACAAAAGATAAAATTTTCATGTAGTAAAAAATAAAAGTAAAATTTATTCATTTATAATAATTATAAAATTTTTTGAAAGTTAAGTTTCTAGTTTCGTACAAAAATTTAGCTTTTTAAAGAAGTTTTGATAAGAGGTTAGAAAGAGGAGAATGAGGGAAACTAGTTTGTTGGTAACCGAAAGACATGTAAAAATGATATTTCTTCTTTTATATTCTTAAAAAAAAATACAAATTTAATTTTAGTTTAATTATTTTGAGACTTCAAAATAATGACTGATCTACTTGGTGATGGAAGTCGGCCAATAAACTATCATATTTATCTTTTGGTTTCAACTTTGAAGAAAAAAAAGCAATATAGTGAGAGGTTATTTTGATCCCAGGATTTTGTACATGAATTTATGATAAGATATTTTGAAGAATCGACGTCTTCTGAGAAATTATGGCATTATATTTAAAATCAAGTAAATTAGGGCACCTGAGCAATAAAAGTTATAATTTTTAAATAAGTAAAGTAATAATTTTAAATTAGGTAAATACAAGTAAAAAAAATAGAATTTAAAAAAATTTACAAAATTTACATAATGAATAAAATAAAAAGTATAAATAAAAATAAAATGAAATTAATTTTTTATATATTTTGTAAAGTCTAATGTTTAGATAGTTTTGTTTAAATATCAATAAATAAATAATGAGAATTTAAAAGAAAATTGTTTTATTTGTGTTGAACACATTATTTTTTATAAAAAATACATTTGAAAATATATATTTGGTTATTTAACACATATATAGTAGGTAGTTAGTAGCCCACAGCAACAATTTTCTTGGGTTTTTCTTAGACCTAAGTCTTATAGCTTGTTGGGTGATGAGAAAACAAAAAAGGCTAAAGGTGTAACATTGAAAGGTATATATATATATATATATATATATATATGTTCTATGGTAAAGGTAGACAGACTACGGCCCGCCGCCTTTTATAATCTGGCCCGCGGATTAATATTGCTATTTCCATGACAGATGTTTAAATAAATCAAATTACGCACTGTGACTCGTTTTGTTATCTGCACTTAACATGTGTCACATTTATATTTTCTTTTTTTTATTTAATGTTATTTAACCTTTTGCACTCCGTTGGCGACTATATTTCGCCATTATTTATAAGCTATAAAACTTATAAATAATAATCGATTGTAGTTATTTTTGTTTAAATTAATTAATTTACTAATATATCTAGTGTTTTGAATGCATATTTGCATGATAATTTTTTATTTTTATTTTTTAATTAATTTTGTCTTAAGTCTGCCATTTTTGCTTGAAATTGCAAAAGTGTATGCTGAAGTTACATGTGTGTCATACAAAGAAATTCAAGAGTTAAATGGGTTATTACCTACCGTAGTCATACGACTCTCTAGACAAGATATGAGGAGAAAATTGAACTTTGAATGTTTTACTTTTAAAGCAGAATTGAATGTAAATTATTTGTATATAGAATCAAATGACAAAGTATATTGTTTTAAGGACATAATAGCCGTGCACAAGGAGTACAATATACGTTGTCATAAACAAATCAAGCATGCAACATAGTATTCAAAACTCACATAAAATAAACAATCGCCGAAATTGTAAAGTTTAAGATACGTTACTTCGTCACAACGCAGATGAAGTAACAACTCAGACTCAG
The DNA here is from genome assembly GCA_959609185.1 of Schmidtea polychroa. NCBI lineage: Eukaryota > Metazoa > Platyhelminthes > Tricladida > Dugesiidae > Schmidtea > Schmidtea polychroa. Next base: position 33,946 of record CAUHTR010007283.1, read on the forward strand.
TTTATGAATACCTCATTTATTAGCTATAAGGGATAAACCATTTACCGATTGTGAACTATGTAAATCCTGTTTGCTTGAAAAAATGGAATATTTTCGACCTGCAAGCCTTTCGGCGAGAAGATATATGTGTGGAACGGAGAAAGGATTAGTTGGGAAAACATTTAGCCTTTTTATAGACATCATTGGAAATCCTAACAAAATTACCTTAAATTTACAGTGCTCGTATGTGAAAAGTATTCTATTGTTAAGTCATAGTCATTGAAAATTTGTATTTTTTGAAACAAAAATCACATTAAACAAGTTTGACTATTTTCCATGCTGTCAAAAGTTTGAAATATTAGCGAAATCTCTATTTCAAAAAATATTTCTGGCGGACATTTTGAAATATTTACAATTTGATCCTATCCAAGAAAGTTTTGCAGGTCCCTGCTCTATGATAATGGAAGATTTATATTTAAATTAATATATTTAACTTATCTAAAAATATTTTAGTTATTTTCATTCTGACAAAAAAATCAAAGATTTAATACTAAGTTACAGAAATTGTTGGCTTGGCTCTAATCATCTGTTACTTAATTTATTAACCAATCGTTCGCTTAATATTTATACTATTAATAAATTGATTCTTATTTCGTTGAATTAAACTTTTGATCTTTTGTCAGAATGAAAATAAATGAAATATCATTTATTTATCTAATTATCCATACATAAAAAATACAACAAATATGTAGTATTTATAATTAAGTTTATAATACAGTAAACCCTCCAACTGCGCGGTAGATACGTTCATCAAAAACAACGCGGAAACCGAAACTGCGCACTGTGAACCCGATTTTATATGTAATTATGAATTTAGGTTCCAGATATTAGAAAAATTTCAAAAAATATAATAAAGTCTTTATTCAACGACTAATATACATATTTACATTAATATAAACATAAAAACTATAGAAAACAGTCTCAATTCAACGACGTATAAATTTACTAAAATACCTATTAAATAAAAAATGATTATTAAATCAAAAATCAAAGATTTCTTTCTTAGTTACTTTATAACACTCTTTAATTGATATAAGAATTCCTTGTACACTTATATCTATTGCACACGAATACAATTTTCTTGAATTTAATACATATATATTTTTAATTAAACAAACACTTATAATTATGTAATTTCACATACTCATCCTAATGCGATCACTAGAAAAATGAAATAAAAAGTATATATGCATCAAAATACGGGAATCACTATTTTTCGTTTCAAAAATTGAATGATTCACCGATATTAATTAACATGATTTTTTTTGTCAAAAACAGCAAAAAAACACGCGCAGATAGAAACTTTGGTATTTATAACTTTGTTGTGCAATTGCGAAACCGTGAAATGAAAAACCGCGTAGTTGGAGAGTTTACTGTATATATTATTTGCAAAACGTGAATTTTCAGAGAGGTAAAATTGTTTACCTATCTAAATACATAATAATATTATATATGTATGTGAATGAGTGATTATGGAATAACGCTTAATCAAAATCACCAAATGGCAAATTTTATTATAACTTTTAATTTTTATCGACAACATGACATTTTTATTTTAATGTTATCTGAAAATCGACTTTTCTCTATCGAATGATGCATAATTTGTCGAATTTGCACCATTAATTATTATTTTATTCGTTATGTTACTCATTTTTGCTTTAATAAATTTTAATAAATATGAATTTAACCACATATTGAATCTTTTTTTGTGAACCTAAAAATCTATGATGAATTATTTATTTGGATTGATAACATGATTCCGTCCTTTTTGACGGATTATAGCAAGTTTATATTATTATTGCAATAATATATAGATCGATAAAAATATAATGATATTTATTGATGACAAACAAAAGCACGATTTCGCATATTTATATTAATAATTAAATATAATAAAGGATATAAGCAAGATGCTCATTTAGATTGAAAACGGTTTGATGAGGACATAGTTCATATTTATTGTCTGAAGATTAATTAATTATAATTTTATTTGAACACAAAGTACATACCGATCCAAGGAAGCTAGATTTGATCATGGCACAAATACACAATTTAATATTTTTCACATTTGTTTGTACATAGTTTGTTATATCTTGTATAAAAAGATGTTATTAAGCAGTTTAAAATTCCTTTTGTTAATGGACGAGTAAAGACTTTCAAAAAATATATACTGAACATTAAGATTGTTGAAATATTTATGAGGCTCATGCCTTAAAGGTTTAAGTGGGAAACCCAATATATTTCAGTGAATGAAATAATTCTATAAAATGCCAACAAATTTTAAATAAAAAATAAACATACACAGGAGTAATAGCTTGAGCCCTAAAAGTGATCTTGAGAATTTTGTTTCGATTTTCTCCGAACAGTGACCAATTACTTTGAAATATACCTGGATCTTTTGAAATGAAGGATACAATTATATTTGCCACCGCATTTGGTTCTAATTTTCTTACAGCATTACATATGTGAAAAACTCCATTTGGATTTAACATAGTTGATCTCACCTAAACCCGCAAATAAATATAGTAAATAAATTAATTAAAAAAAATAATAAAAAAAATAATAAAAGAAAATAATAAAAACAATGAAATTATATTCATAATTACTTGAAAGCATTCTTTAGATATATTTTGAATGGAAATTGTTTTTTTCAGCTTTTTATTGCAAACCGTTTCTCCGAACTCTATAATTGGTTTCCCAGAATTTGATAAAATTATTAGATCTGGTTTAATTGATGGACAGTGGAGTTCCAAATATAGGGAATTATACATACTGAAATTATTAAAATGTATTTTTTTTATTAAAATATTTTTTCAAAACTTCTCTCTAAAATATTAAATGATTATTGTCTTTATACTTGAGGATTGATTAAGTTTAATAAAAAATATTGGATCTTTTATCAAAATGAAAATAAATAAAATTTCATCAAAATACAAATCAAAGATAATCAAAAAAAAATTATTAAAATTACATTAATTTTTGATTTCACCTTTGACCTTTTTTTAATTCAATAATTTTCATACTTGATCAAATACACACATGATAAAGGCTGGGCCGAAATGTTGTCTACTTTATAAATTGTGTCGATCTATAGTCTTACAAAAATTAATATGAAAATTATTAAAAGTTCATAAGAAATAAACCAATTAAAATGTAAGATAGCAAACGAATAAAAAGTGTATTTAAAAATGTATTTCTTAAGTTTTATGCATTAAATTATAATCACAGGTCTGTTTGATAATATTAAAATTATAGTCTCATTAATTTGTGATGTTATAATTGTCATGAATTCAGAAATTAACTATTGCAAGGTCGTTGCACCTGACAGGAAAATTAAGAACAAATTAAGCAAATAACTTTCATGATCATAAAAGTATCAAAAGAACACTGCAATTTTTTTGTTTGAGAATGAGTTGAAACTTTTAAGGGAAGCACTTCTAAATGTATCCTTCTTTATGGACCTAGTTCTAAAGAGATAAGTTATAAAGAACAATATTGTTTATATTATTTACCCGCGTACAGTGACCCGGGTCGTTGGAAATGAGTTTCGCGATTAATTTATATTTCCAATTTATTATTAAAAATTTTATTGACAATGAAATGTAAATTTAGAATTCTTACTCTCCTTTCATCATAAAAAGAAAATCAGAAATTAAAACAAAAAATTCTTTTGAAGTATTTAAATTCATTCATACTTTTAAAAATGAATAGTGAACAAAGTATAGCTGGAGGTGAAATTAATTTGGCAATAATAGTTTTGTTGGGAAATTAATATTAATAACTCTATCGCAAATAGTGATAAAGGGTACTTTCAGTTGTTGAAGGTGACTCAAATATCTTTTATAAATGATATACTTTATTTGGCTATTTTTTGATCCAGGCCTCAACACTGATACCTTGGTACCAGTAACAAACACGGTGATCTTTTGTCTGTCTTACTATTGAACGTTAATGTGTGAATTATTTCAAAAGATTTATCTTCAAAAAAGAAATCCAACAACTAGTATAGTTATTAACCAAAGAAGAATCTTCAAATCGAAAGGTTTTGACATAGTATTCCATCAAAATCGCTTGTGACAAAATGATAACATCTCTCAAATAATAGATCTAAAACGAGTCATCCATCTTTTTAATGTTGAGAAAGTTTTGAAAACCTACGAATTGTGTGAAAACTTAATAAGTATTTAACACTAAAAAACAAGAATGGATGTGACTTTTTACATTTTCATGAAACTTGCTATTTCTACTTAATTACAATAATTTGTTGGTAAATCATTGAATAAACCTGTTCTCTAAATTACCCTATATATTATAATTCCATCATTAAACATTGTTATTTTAGATAATATATTCCCCTCTTAATATCAAACCAATATGATTCCTTAAAAGCCCTAAAAAATCCTAAAAAATCCTAAAAAATCACTCTATTCTACCCCTTTAATTTTTTATCTTAATAACTATCATCGCTAAATATCACAAATATTTCACTATTAAACTTCTAAAATCAAGTAAATTATCATCGAGTTGGTAATTAACTCTAAATAATTTATAAAATCTATTGAAACTCATTTAAGTTCAATAAAATCAGTTATAAATAAAAAATAATTAATAAAATCTTTATCCTTAGGGTAAATCACAATCTCCTAGAAATTAATAAATGAATTAATAAATTAATAAAATAATTGTAATTCCCCCAAAAACATTGATCTTTTATCAATATGAACTCCCCAAAAACATGAATTATCCATTTAAACATGGATATTCAACCAACTAAATCTCCATTAAAAAATTATATATTCCAACCTTAATATCAGACCAATGAGATCCCTTAATAAATGACCATAATTCTACTTTAAACAATATCCATCCGATTAAATCCCTTAATTTCCCTAAAACTTCCTAAAATTCCACCAATTGAGATTGTATATTCCTTTTCAATATATCAATTCTGTCGATTAAATCCTCTTAAAACCCATAGAAAATGTAATATTCTTCAAAGAATATAAATTCTCTTTAACTAACTGTTACCGACACCCAACATTCTTCAGTTGAAATAATTTTGTAACTAAATCCATGTAATAAGAGCCCTCTAAAAGATCAAAATTCACTAAAATCAATATTTTCTACAAATCAACAAAATATTTCACCCAATTTACCACCCAATTTCTAACTAAAAATTATATTTTCTCATTGATTCCCTATCATAATTCTTCACCGATTCCCTCAATGATATTCAAGCAATAGCCTAATATACCCTTCAAACAACTAAATAATAACACTGAAATATAGAACTACCTAACTATGTTTTATATTGACATAAAGCACTGTAGTCCTCTGTACCCTAGTTCATTTTGACCTGGAAAATTTTAGCCAAAAATACCCCTAACTGTAATGTTTGACATTGGCAATGCTTCAGGCGTACAAAGGATGCTTAACATTGACATTGTGGTAGGGGTACACCAGATGGTCTTGCTACAGTGTCCGGATACCTACCTACTAAAATTATTTATTATATTATATTAGACCATAAAAAAATAGTGTCTAGTTTTTGCTTCTATATAGCCTTTTAGTAACTTATTGAAAACTGTTATCAAATGAGCCAAACATTCATCCGACACACGAAAACATCAAAGCCAAACCTATATATATATATATATGTCATGAGATAAATACATTCAGTTTTGTGTTAGCCATTTCTTCCTTAACACTATTCCACCCTTGTAGGTAGAAATATTTCATGATATACAAATATAAATAGTCATAATAATACTTGTATGCTATTTTATTGCTTCTGTCAGAAATATGGCCGGCCGCAATGACACATTTTACATTGAATATTTCGAAATTGAAATCGAATTTCTCGAGGAGCGAGAGTTTTCCTTTCAAATAATCATTTGAGTCGACCTCTATGTTTTCCGGTTTGACAATCTCAAATGAATCTGGCCCCGTAGCGATTAATTCTTCCAATGATTTTCCCGATTTATTTTTATCTGTAGCTGACCGATTGGACTTTTTGTCCGATTTTTTTGATTTCGTATCAACTTTCTAACGAAAAAATTAACCGATGAGCTAAAGAAAGAAAATAAAATAAAAAAAAACTACCTCCGGTTCTTCGCGTTCATTTTTGGTTTGGTCTTTTAAAATAGCGATTTCACTTTCCCATTTTTCATTAGCCGACAATTCGAGCTTTCGATTTAGCAAAATTGCAGCTTCGGTTTTTATAGAATGAATTGATAGGGTTGGTTCAAAAAACACTGACACCTTTTGTTTCTAAAATGAAAAAGACAAAACGAACGTTATTGGTAATCAGAGAATTGAAGTTTTATATTTTTGTACTTGAATCTGTATAAAGTTTGAAAAATATTATTCATCACAGTATATTGACTTTTATAAAATGGGAATACTAATATGGTTCGCAACTCAAGGTTCTCTATTAAAGTGAACAAATGTGACGGTATCATAACGTTTTGTGTTACGATACCGCAGATGCAGACGCTATGCTGATACCTTAGAAAACTTAAATGTACGCATATATACAAATTTTACCCAATAAAAAGTTTAGTTCTGACCTAATGGCTTAAAGAGAAATCTTCAAGTCTCTTGCATAGTACTGATGAGAGCCAAAAAAATCGAAACTAGTCTATTATTAGGACATGCACTGAATATCACAAACAACGCTCGTGTTGTTTATAATAATAATAATAATAATAATAATAATAATAATAATAATAATAATAATAATAATAATAATATTATTATTATTATTATTATTATTATTATTATTATTATTATTATTATTATTATTATTATTATTTTTTTTATTATTATTAAATAATTAGATATACTAAATAAAAAAATAGTTTAAATTAAAAATATAAGAATTTTAAAGATTTCAATGTCTGAAAAGAGATTTTTAAATTATTTCTCCGAAAGTTTATCAAAATATTATTCTGATATTAGTTTATCATTTATTTCTTGAATATTTTGGTGTCAATATTTGTTGTCTTTCTCCAAACACAAATAAACACGTTCAAGACTAGGAAATAATGTTTCCAGATTAGTTCGTTGGCAAATTGGTAATTGTTTTATTTTGTTTTAATGTTGATATTATTCAAATAAATTTACTCACTTCATTTGGATTAAGGGAACCAAATTTCGGATGAATAAAAATTGGTGAATTATCTGGAATGATAAATTGAAAGGTTTGGGGTCCAATTGGCACAACAGGACCGTCTCCGATTTGGGGAGGCTCATGGGTGTAAATGTTGGTGCTTAAGTGGTTGTTTTGGATGTAAACGTCAAGTTTAGATTGATCATCAATGGCGGTATGAGGAAAACCGAGAATACAAGTTGACAAATCTAAAGCTGGATGCACTCCAATACCAGTACATGAAATCACGAATGATCTAGAAATATGGTAAATTATTTTTACTATTCTTTTATATTAATTTAATTAAAAAATTTGGATATTTAGCATTTGAGATAGTAACCAAGATTTGCCTTACTATAAAGGCTCGTCTATAAAAATACATCACTAGCGAACTTTTGAATAATTTGCATGGGCCTTTAAATATGGAGACATATATAAATATAAAGATAAAACGAGACTATAAAATATTATTTGAAATATTATTCACATATTAACATTTTATTAAACAATATTGTGATGCCCTTTTATACAAGTTATTTTTTTTATTGTACATATTGTTTATTATTACTATTAGATTTATCCTTACTCATCCAGAAGATCCTAAAGAAATAATTAAAGTTCTTAACTGAAAAGTAAAGGTATAGACGGACATGATATTGGATCTGTAAAAATGGATTATTTTTTGCTGACTATTAATATAAACCCATGAAAAAAACAAATTATCAAACAATATGAAATTATAAATTGTTTGTTCTTATTTAAAACTATAAAATTATAAAAATATAAAAAATTATAATAAAATATTTTCGATAATTATTGGGAACGTGCAATTTATGATGCGTTATTGATAAAGTCATTGAATCCGAAAATTAATGTGCAGAATAGCTTTTGTTTTAAATGTTTTTAAATAATTTTTTGCATATTATTTGTATGGATTATTGATGTGAAATTAAATATTTAATAAATTACTAAATTAAATTTCAATATGTTAAAATTTTATAAATAATTATATATAATTTGAATTATAATTTTTAAAAGAATGAAATGTTTTTATTAAAAAAATTTTATATAATTAATAATTAATAAAAGTAATAAATTTGTTTAAAAATCCTTAATTTGTATAGTTATTATATCCTACCTGATTATGACAGAAAAACTGTCGAAATATATCGTTAAACGAATATTTGATTGGTGCTTTCTTATAATTAAACCATTTTCATGTATGTTTAACTATTTAATTAAACTTGAGTAAACTTAATTTTTGAAATTAATAACATTTGTCTATTTATTTATTAAATCTATAATATCTATAGTTTTTTAAATCCTATCGAATGATGACAAGAAAATTGTCGATATATATCATAAAAAAGATGTTTAAGTATTTACATTTGCATCTTATACTGTTTTTTAGCTTGTTAGTTATGTAAAGCAACAACCAACACCTCGATAAGACGTGGAAGTGTTTTTAATATCTCTTTCACAGCACCCAAAGTTTATCAAATATAAACAATAAACATGAAGTTCAATTATTATAATATTCGTTCAGCTGATACTTTAATGGATATATATCTACTGGTTTGATGGTTAGTTATGGATGTAATATATAGACATTATCCGTGCTCTAGTTGTATGCCAGCAAATAGTAGCCGAATGGGATTATTATTTATATAATGTAAAATAGTGGAATTAAATAAAGTTGAGTCAAAGAATAAATTAATTTATATAAATCAGGAAATCATACCTACACCACAGGTAAAAATCAGCATTCTATATAGTATGTCAGTCAAATCGTAATCTTGTAAATAATAAAGTATTTCTATATAAAAAAGAAAATTTAATTTATTTTCAACAAATTTTATTTTCTTTGCGAATTATCTATAAAGAATATAAATTAGCAAACAAACTAATCAAACTAATCTCAAATTTTCCTCAAATTCATTCATGCAAACTCTAAATACAAAAGAATAACATTCAACTCATTTTAGGAGGATTTGAAAACTATTTAGGTAAAATTGTAGAATAAATAAAAAAAGATTTTAAATTTATTTATTGGTTTTTAAAAAAATTGAATTCAAAGGATTTTGTTTTAAATTTATCTGGAAAATAAAGGTTGATTACATAATACAAATAAATAAGTAAGTCATTTCCGTAGTGAGTATTAATAGAAAATATTTCAACCCATAAATCAACCTGCTCACTCAAGTATCAAATTAGATTGAAATTCTCTCTTTTCTATTTTTAATTGAATCCTCCTTTTCTTGCAGCTATCTTTTGTATAATTCCAAAAATACAACAATTTAAACAAAATTAAAATACTTTATTTTTAAAAAACAATTCAAAAAAATTAATTTTGTTTCTGCTAGAGCAGTCTCAACGAACTGATCCAAAACCATTCAACTAAAAGATTTTTTTTTATTAAATATGTTATTTATAGGTTAATGAAAAATTACAATATCAAGAAGCTTTTTATTTATTTTTATTTTTAAGAAATGATCGATAAAAAGGAAAATTAGAACATTTAGTGACTGAATTTGTAGGAGCATAAGACTGATATTTATAACATTCATAAGAGAATCCAGTGTTCGATGAAGTTAATTTACTATAAACAATTGATTTGTCATTCAAGATCGATGAGTGATTATTGATCCACTTATATTTTGTAAATCTCCAATCAGGGGTGATCTGACTATCGTTTAAGGATTGGTAATGCGATCTGATATTTTCATTAACATAACTTAGAATATTGATGACGCATGAGTATATCAAGAAAAGGAAAATTGGTGTTGATGCCAAAATGAATCCAAGATAGAAATGTTTCAGTGGCTTGTATGACTAGCTAATGTTTTGAATATCGTATTATTGGATTTTAGAAATGAAGTATCTTCGGAGGAAACCGACTTTCGACAAATTGATAAAATTCTATGGTTTTATACACATGAATATTTAAATAAGGTGATTTAATTTACTTAATTTAATAATGCATTTGTAATTTAATTATTAAATTAATATATTTATTATTTGGAATGTCGGAAGCACTAATGCATTGATCGTATTTTAATTAATTTTATTCATTGGCGAGCGACTATAAACCACTGGTAAATCACGATTGAGCCTACTGGCACAAAGATTCACTTTTTAACACTAAAGAAATTATTAATAAATTCAACAATAAAGTTTTTTACACAAAATATCTTTTTATACTAAATCAGTTGTATTTTAATTACATTGATGGGAATTCTGAAGAATTACATTTTTAAAATTTATGAATTTTATTTAAAATTAAATTAATATTTGATTGTAAATTATTAATTGTTATTGTAATTTTAAATATGTATGAATGGATATTTGTAAAATATATTAAATTATAAAATCATTCTTCATTGAAATATTCATTTTTCCTTTGAACCCACTAAAATTTGGCATTTTTACCGACAATTATAACTCCTTCAAAAAAATGTTCATTTAAACAAATTAATGTTTTTTAGAATAATATTTATGAAAAAATTAAATTTAATTACCTATCAATTAAGCTTTGGCATTTGAGTTGGAAATTATAGTTTTTAACTTTCGTCGGACTAAATAGTACTTTAAGTTCCAAAGTTTCGTGAGGTAAAATTATTCCATATCCGTAATTTGGTTGAATTTCGATATACTTAATTATAAAAAAATTATAAAAATATAAAAGAAAATTAAATGCTTACTTCAGGGCAACCGGTAAAGCCAAATTCTTGAGGCAAAATACATTTATTAACCAATTTAATAGTTTGAATCTTCGTCTCTTTAATGGTACACGGACCAAAGTCCAGGAGATTTTCTGTTGAATCTGGAACAAATATTTCAATGTCTGTCGTTGTTAAAATAGCCTGTAGGTTGAAATCTACAGTTTTAACTTGATTGGCAATAGATGTTTTTATCAAAACGTCTAGAATTCCCGTGTCCGTGTCAAAATATGGGCAATTTTCTGTCAGAATTGATTTTCGAGCAAGAAGTTTAATTTGTGCTTTAAATGCTTGACCAGCCTAAAATATTATCAAATAATATTAAATGTAAAAGATTTTAATTTTAATGAAAATAAATAAATCGGTAAGAGATATAATTTCTTAAATTTAGTTTCGTAAGAGGAAAAATATGTTGGGTATAAAAAAAATAATTAAATTTTTATTTAATAAACTCCCAACTAGACCATCCAATTGCAACACTATTTATACGGTTTCCAATTGTATAAGGGCTAATATTAGTTTTAGTCTAAAAGGATTTAAAAGATCACATAATTATTTTAATAGAGCTATTGTATAAAATGAGCTATAATTGTAATTAGATGAGCTTTAATTTTGATTGGATGAGATCCTAAAATAGATAATCGAAAGCTTAAATAAATTAAATGGAATCTTAAAATTATTAATCTTAATCATAAATAAATTTTCAATAACAATTCTATAAATTTTTATATATTTCCCTAAAAATCTATATGAATCATTTATTCTCTATTAATTTAAAATTGACATTTAACTTTTCCGCTTAATCTTTTCAATACGATTTTTTCATTTTAATAATTCATGTGATACTTATAGCACACGTGTCTACTGTTTGTTAGCAACATCTAAACTGACAATATTTTATAGAAAAGAAAAAAAGCAAACAGCAACAAAGCCTAGCTAAATTTATCGTCATTCCTAATGAGGCAAAAAATGTTCCAATCGGAGAAAAACGCAAAAGAGGTAGCCCGCCACGTGTAAAAAAGAAACTACAGATACAATCAGTTTCTGATACTTCAAAATAAACCTTTAATATTGTATTAAATAAAATGTTAATAAGATAATTTGGTTCTAAGACAAAATGTCATCGGACGAAATGTAGTGGACAAAATATACAGACTCCGAGTTTATCCGACAAAATATTTTGTCCCTCTATGGGTATTGGTCGCAAAAGTACTGATCACACTCAACATGTCGCAATGGTATATTATCAACAACATTTATACCATGACATTTTGTCCACGACATTTTGTCCACGACATTTTTTCCACGACATTTTGTCCGCGACATTTTGTCCAATGACATTTTGTCCACATAAGATTTTGTCCACGACATTTTGTCCGTGACATTTTGTCCGGCCACCGATAATTTGTCTCTAATTTTTATTTATTATGTAGCACATTTTATTTTATTTAAGAGCACATTATTTTTAATTTTATATCTCATTTAATATATTTTATAGTTCACTTTTATTTATATAAGACCACAGGTAATATTATAACAGTGGTTCCTAAAATTTTCTGTTTGGCGGGCCCGTAGAAAACCTTTCAATAGCACCAGGGACCGGTGCCACATTTCCTAATTATTTTTTATTTAACCTTAAATATGTCATTTTATTTGTTCAAAGCATGCTTAGAAAATTCTATAAACATACTGTAAACTTTATTTTATTTTTAAACTTTAATTTTACATTGTAAAATAAAAATAACATTAGTTAACACTTAACCCTATAACATTTAGTGTGAACTATTCACAAGCTTATCAATTCGTGGTTCGATTGTTGATAGTACTACCCATAAAGGAGAACGTGTATTCATTTTACTCCTGTACTTCGTCTTAGTAATGCTCATGGCCGAAAACGTTGAAGGAAATGGGAGAACTTTCAAAGCAATTTTAGCAAGCTCAGGATATTCAGGTTTGGTATATATCCAAAATGAGGCTAGTAATGTCATGGTCTATTAATTAGAGCACACTTATTAGCCATCCATTAGATAATTAGTATTAGTTAATTAACACAAATCAATAATTGACTTACTTAAACATCGAAGTCATAGTAAATTGGTTAGATAATTGATGTATTATTAAATATTATTTTCTGCTTTCATTTAGCATACTTGTCAATGAGCGATTCGTTAAAATGTTCAAAGATAACCATAGAATTAATAAACCTTATTTTACGTAAATAAATTTACATATTTAGGATTGACGAATTTTAAAATATATTGTCATATGAAATGTTGGACAACCAGAGTCGGGATCATGTAAAGCAGGAAATTTATGTTTAATTTATGTCGACTGCGAAGAATAAATGTAAAAAATATGTAAATAATTATTATTATTATTAAATAATATTTATGAAAATATAATAATGTAAAATAGATATTGTATTCATAGAGAAATTGAGAATTGAGTACAAATATCAGTAAAAATAATAAAAATAATTCCAATTTATGTATTACTTATTTTCTATTCCACAAAAATATAACATTTATTCAAGATAATATCACTTAGTAAATAAATATTTTATTGGAAATAGATTTATTAAAACAAAACTGGATTAAATATTTAATAATAACTAATCTTAATTTCTGTCACTTTTTGCTATGAACGCTTTCGTTTGCCAAAGACTTGAAAATTCATTCTCTATATTAACTTCACTGATGTTTGTATGTTTGTATGTGCCATGCAAATTTTGTGAAGCCAAATTAACCTAGTAAATTCGTTGTCGAGAACGCTGCATGCTATTAAAATTTCAGATCGATCCAATCACGGAAAGTGGATTAATTAAAAAAATATTGATATGTTAAATCAAGTGTTATCTCCTTATTTCAATATAAATTCTTATCTATTCATTAACTTCGGATTAAAGAGATAAAGTAATTGTATCTGAAATATACTTTATAAGTTTGAACCTTGTGGATATTTCGAGTTGACATTTGATTTGACATGAAATATAAATAAAAAGAGTGAAATACAGAGAAAGGTTTTTTTGATTTTTTAGAATTTCAATAACTTTATATGTTCCCCCATTAGATCCTGTATGATATAATGATGCCGCCATGACAATATATATGTATATTTAGAAACGAATAAATAGAATATTCCTTAGAACTATGAGTAAATAATAATGTAATTTTGTTTAACTACTCATTTAATAATTATAATTTTAGTATAAGTAATCGTCATAATACTAATATTATAAGAAATTTTTTCTCTTCCAATTTCACTGCCTTTTTTTCAAGTGAATTTTCACTTGAAAAAGGCAGTGCGAAAATTCGTGAGTATTAACAAACATCGATATATTACTGATTTATAGTCTTCAAACTCTCTTTTTAATAAATAATAATAATAATAATAATAATAATAATAATAATAATAATAATAATAATAATAATAATAATAATAATTTGGTATAAGTGCTCATATAATAATAATTGGGTTTTAATAAATAATGAATTTAATAGGAATACTTGGTCAATTTGGTTAAAATATGCATTATTCGTCAAAGAATAGTCTATTTTCAGATAGGATTGTAATAACAATGTCAAGTTGTCGATTAAAATTAAAAGTTATTGTATAATTTTAATTTATTAACACATAATAATTACACAATATTAATGAGACATAAAAATTCATGTTGACAGAAATAGTGAAACAATTGGCAAAATTTGAAAATATATCCCATAGAAAATAATTAATTTCAATTCCAAGCTCAACAAAAGTTGATTATGGTACATTTAACATCAAGTTTTATAATTAGAAAATCAAAGAACCTGCACATAATTCAAGCAACAGAATCAATATATTTACCTGAATGAACCCAGTGCTTGGAAGAATCTCTAAATAATCTTTAATTTCCGAAGGAACATGAAAATGCAGCTTTAAAGCGGTAGCCGCTCTGCTATTGAAGACAATTGTATCTTGATAGAGTCTATCAAGCATACAGATATCCATAGAAACTGTTTGATCTTCTATATACACCGGTACATCAATGGCTCTACCCGAGACTCTTAAATCGAACTGAAATTAAAAAGAAAACAAATGATTAATTGATATTGATAATGAAATTATTTTTAGGAAATAATTAAACTGATTACAACAAAAAATAAAACATTAAAAAATTCGGTTTTGTTGTAAAAATGGAAAATTCAGGCGTTAAGAGAACAAAAACTCATTACTTAATTCTGTATTGTTGGAGTGATTTGAATACAAAAAATAAAATAATTAAAAATGAAACTAAAGATGAAATAAATGCAATCATAATTTGAATAATTGAATAGAAATGGCATTATGAAGGCAGTATAATACAGGGGTTCCCAACCTTTTCGTACCTTATTGGACAAAAAAGAGGATATATAGAGAGAATATATACTAGTTAATCTCTTAAACTTAATTTTAATTATTCCGACGGTTTTAACTTTATTAAAGAAAAACTTATTTGAAATGTATAAATGTTGCATCGATATCAGATAATATTGCAATAAAAATGTTATGTTGTCGATTGAAATTAAATGTTATTGTAAAATGTTAAATTTTCCACATGTCGATTAACTAAGTAATATAAGTAATATATATTTTTTAACATTTTATAAAATCTAGTGGAAAATTTTCAAAATTAATTTTTCTTTTTATCTGATTTATTCATATTGTAGGAACATATTCATCATTATTGGTTTTATCAATTTCTTTATAAGCCAATCGAGTAGATTTGAGCAGCACGGATGTTTCCATTTTTATTGGATGATCGAATTCCACATTTTTGTACGAAATATATTTGGCGTTTTGGAGATTTTACTCCACAAAACATTTCATCGAATGCGATTTTCCCATTTTCGGTTTGTTTGAATATTTGATTAGGAAGAAGCCGTCTCCATTATCTGAGCGTAATTGTTGATTTGTTCTTGACACATCAATGGACTGCACGTTCTGTGATCCAACGATGAATAGGCATGTCACCAACAGCTTTTAGAAAATTTATCATTTGTAATATGTATTCGATATAAAAGTGAAGTGCTTCATTGTTCCACAATTTTTTACCATTTAAGAGTTTTGAATACATTTTCATATATATAAAATCTAGACTAAATATTTCTAATATATCAATCACAACTCAATTTGTATGAATGGGTTAGTAAAATCCTCGTTACATTTTTGCTAATAATACCAGCAAAAAGTTGGACAAAATGTTTAATCAACAAACCTACATCTTTGTTATCTTCATCTTCAAATTGTATTCTAAAGTTTTCTACACAATCTCCGGCAAAAATTGGCAACCACCTTATCAAGATTTCTTGTTCTCCATAAGGTTCGATCCACAGTTTCAAATTATCCAAGGTAGTTGTTATTTGTTTTGTGTCAAGCAAGTCTGCTTGAACGTCTACATGAAAAAATAAATATTGTTTTAAATTGAAGATTAAATTTTCATTGTAATTTTAAAAAATTGTTATATTCATTGTAATTAATAAAAAGCATATAAAAAGTGAAAAAAAACGGATTTTCTTAGAAATTGTGAACACTTGACTATACTATATATGGCTTATATTACCTTTTGCACTTGTATGGGCTGCCTGAATGATTGTATAATAAAGGATGAATTAGGGGCATATTAAATTTTCTTATTAACCATTTGCCTGCATAATTACTTCAAAATAAGTATACTACTTTCAGGGGCCCCTGCATTAGGTGACTAAAAGGTCATTTTCAAATTTAAACTTCAATCTATATTAGAACTTGAAAATTTGGATTTCTAAAAGAGCTATTATTTCTAAATCATGACCATTATGAGTTAGTTATCTAAAAGAAAAACATATTTCTTATTCAGAAGCACTTACTGATTTAATTAGATCCTTTCAGACCCTTTTCACCAGGACAGTAATCAGATTAAAACACGTGAATTATATGAAAGGAAATATCTTAAACATAAATATGAGGGTTGTTTAGAATAAGAGTTATAGGTTGGAAATGATAAATTTAAAATGGATAAAATTCAATTTACATTTATAATTTACCAAATTTGCGCATTTGTCAGTGATTCATTATATTATGTTGAAATTTTATTATGACTTTCAGTTTTAATTAACAACATGATCTTTTTTTTAATTGTATCTGTGAGGTGTTTTCAGCTGAGAGTTAAATATTTCAATGGTTTATCAAAATAATTTTAAATTGTAAATAATTAACTATTAAAATAACTTTTAAATAATTTTTAAATTGGATTTTTTAAGTTGAAATTTTTGAAATAAAAAAATTAAAATAGCTTTTTAAAAAAGAAGTTTTATTAATGAAAAATTTTTAAATAAATATGTTTTAAATATTGAAATATTTTTTGATAAATGGTTTTGAAAATGTTTTATTTAACGCGGAAAATTTGTTTGGAAATTATACAATATTTCATAAAATAAATACTTGGAATTATGTGTTAACGTTTGAACCGGATTTAAAAAAATAATTTAGTAGATGTTTTAGCAGCTTCTAATAGTATCTATTAATTTTTATACTTTAAATATTTATAACATCTATAATTAAATGCTAATATTTATTTAATTCAAAAACAATGCAATTTGTTTCTAATATTGAAACAAATCTTTACATCAATCTACAGCATATATTCATTTACATTTTTATTTTACTTTTATTCATTTTATTATTTATTTAATTAATTAATTTAATTATATTCTGACAATATATTGACTTTTCTCTATCTTATGATGCATAATTTATTCGATTTCATCAAGCAGGATTTCAAAATTTCCTTTGTTAAAATAACAGAGTCAATTATATCAATTTATTATTTGATCAATTATAATCTAGAATGCTAATAAAAGTCGTTGGGCGGTTAAAATGATCTAATTAATAAAGAGTTGCTTTGATTTATATGGACATATGCAATATTTAGAAATTAGAGAATTGTTGCAGAAACGTAAAGAATTATATTTGCAAAACTCTTCATATTTCGAATCAACATCCCAATGGATAATCGGAACAATGTATTGAGAACTAGAGCGAGGAAAATTAGTCTCAATAACTGTCATTTTAAAGGTATTGCTTTTTTCGAATGGAAAGTAATAATTACACGTTTTGATGCACTCCAATCAACCACCAAATTAGCCAAATCCCGATAATTCTTTCAATTTTATACTTTTCTCAAAAATAATTAGTAAAAGATATGATAAATCTTTGGTGCAAGTTCCTAGTTTATTCAGAACAAGTAATGAGAATTATTTACTATGAAATAGTCCTCTTTTAATCATCTATCATCCTCCAAAATGATCCTCTATTTTATAGTCGAAAATTATCATTTTAATTTTGGATTAACTTGAAACTTGCTGCAAAGGCTTATCATATCCTTTACTAATTATTTTTGTGAATCACTATCAGGAAACCATAGATTTCGGCATTCTATAGTTTTTGGTAAAATTTGTAACTTACCAATATTAACTGCAGAATTTTGTTCTTGTACTTCACTTTGGTGAGTTTCATTATCCATCTTAGGTTTATTTGATTAAATCAAATTTTTATTTAATTTCTTACTTCTGACATGTTTCTGATGGAGCAAAATGTTCCTTTTGCTCCAGAATTTTGCAGCTTAACAGTTTGCACCAAATTTTCTCCAATAACTGAAGTATCAAATTTGATCACTTGTCTGTCAATAGCCATCTGCAAAAAATTAATAAGTTTTTTCTAAAGTTCAAAGATCACATACTCTGCACTTTTTTGTTAGACATTTCACGGGTATAGCAAATTTTTCCGATTGACTGGTGAATCTGATTTCACCGAATAGGTCTTCGTTAAGTTTTGCTTCAAAAGAAATGACAAATTTGCAGGTCATTCCAGGAGATAAAGGTCCAGCAGGCGCAAATCTATTGTTGTAGAAGCGGAGCATTAGTATTAACAAACATTATCATTGAATGCAATAATTTTGTAAATATTTTCTATTATTAATTTTAAAACTTTGAATTATTCCTTGATCTAGAGAAGTTGTCGTTATCAGAGCTTGTTATCAGAGCTCCACAAAATTATGAAAGCCGAAATTTAATGTTGACTCATCTACTATATGTGATTTAAGTTGCACAAATAAAGGCTAGATATCTGGACCATTTGTTCACTAGGCACTTCAACGCAGGTAACCTTTCCATTTTCCATCGCTAATATACTTACCCTCTAATTAAGTAATCTTTTATGTGTTTATATTTGTATTGTGTTTTGTGTGTGCTATTTATAACATGAGTAATAACATCTTTAATTCAGATCTTACCTAAATGTTAGGTTAGACATATTTCATTAGTGAATTGTTACTTGTCCAATGTTTTATATGAAGAAATTAGTGGCTATATCAAATATTAGACCTAATGTCGTTGAAATCCACAAAAGCCAGCAATAAATGATTTTCACCTCAAATAAATTTCATTCCACTATATATTTAATTAATGTTATTTTTAACTGCTATGTACTAATCAGCCTAATTTTTAATAAAAGTTATGTCTGTATGTTTTTGTTACTATTTGATTTTGGTGCTCCTCGAATTTTTCTCATGGTCAAAAGTGCTGGTTGACTTCCAAAAGCTAAAGAATCACTTAACTAGAAATTGAATGGCAAGGAATTTTACCTAATATTGGATGAATAAGGAAGTTTTGAAATAAATTGAATAACAAAAGACAAATTAAAAAATGGAAAAATTATATAATTATTTTCCAGGGTTATGCAATGGGTCACGAAATCACCGAGACGATGCGATAACATTACATAATATATTACGTTACGATATTTTTATACGCTCTAATTTTACTTCCTCTTTTAGAATTGATGTCCAAACTACTTTAATAATTTATACTGTAATTTCTATCTAAAATTCTGACATTTTTCAATGTTCGAAATATGGTTTTCAACTTATGGAGGAAAAAATATGTGATTCATAAACGAAAATATTTGTGTAATTTTACTGTTTTGTAAATTATAGACCTAAATAAATGTTTTGATATTGATAATAATTAATTATGAGTAATTTTTAAGAGAAAAAAATATAACAACCAAGGCGATGTAATAAAAGACTTCGAATTGTTTATTAATTCTAAAAACGAAGACTTTTTTGAAAAGGGCATAAAAGTTGTAGATGTTGATGAAAATTATTTCAATTGAATAAAATAAATAACATGAAACATAGCGCTTTTTGTTTTATATTTCTACTCAACGCCCATTTCATGCCTTCATACTTAATATATTCTACCTGTTCTCAATTTCTATATTAATCCCTGCAACATTAAAAATCAACATACATGTTTATCAACGTCTATGTTTCTATAATATAAGCTTTTTGATTTGTTTCTTATGTGATACACCAAACACCATTGAAATACATTTTCTATATTGGCCGTTATAGAAACGTATCTCAGCGGCGCATTTCTATATATTGAATAAATCAAAATAAATAAAGTTTTTATTTTTATCAATTTTCATTTGCTTGACTTAATTGGAGTTTCGAAAGCATTATAATCTCTTCAAATTGCCTCAATACCAACCAATGGAGTAACAATAGCCCGATGATAAATTGGACGTGTAGCAGTTGTCTTTTGACTTTCAGCACATTGACGTTTGACTTGAGTTGATTTTAAGAAATTCATAAAGTCTGACCAAAAAGGAAGTCTCTAAAGCCAAACCCAGTTTATCTTCTGTGTAATCATAAGCTTGAGCCATTCTTTCTTTGAAACTAGGAGTTTTGTTATCCTTATCTTTATTATGAGACAGATAAAATTTCCGGAAATCGATGTGATAAATTCGTGGTAAATATTTTTTCAATAGTTCTTCAACATTTTCCAACGCTTTTCTCGGCCATCAATATTTTATCAGGATTGCCTATATTATTTTCTGCCAAATACAAAATAGTTCCAAAAACCAAACTTTTTAAACAAACCTTCATAATAAATAATAATCTGACATTCTGTAAAATTCTAAAAAAAACCCAATTTTAACAAATCAATTCAAATTACCTTACCAAAGAACATTGTCCGTGTCTGTGTGCGCACACATACATGTATAACCATTTTAATAACAACACGCACACAGACGTGATAAAAATGACAAAATAACCTCGCCCGCGTTTATATATATATATATATATACATATAACGTTTGCGTATGTTTTTAGTATGTGCTGTGTTTGTGTGCAGTATTAAGTTTTCTACCACTTTTTAGATTTCTATAGATTTCTATAGTGTAGTTTCTACTATTAATTAGGATATAAGCGTGAAATCAAAGTATGTATGTATGCTTCTATAATATAAGATTATTGATTTTTTTCATATATTATAGGAAAAGTATCTCAGTGATGTTTGGTATAGATGACAATAACATGAAGCCAAAGAAATATAAAAAATAACTTAACATGACAAGTTTAGTTATTTGTTAGCATTTTCTTTGAGTTTTTCTTCATATTTTACACTTAAACTCTGCAATATTAATTTATTCAATTCATGAAACTAAACCTCAATTTTTTTGTCATATTTCCCAAAGTTCTTTTTAATGAATGATCTCAAAATAGGCATTTTAAATTTAGAGAAATTATAATTTGGGTATCTCTTAAATTCTCTAATCTCCCCAAACAGATTTCCTGTTATTAAGTGGAATTTATTTACAAAGGCGGTATCAAAATAATTAATTCTCTCTGTTTGCTTATAAAAGATTAACAAATAATGTATGATAACAATTAATTTGATCTGACTTACTTGATGGTTACAAAATCTAGAAGATTTTCGGATACACTTTCAAATCTGCACTGATTCGTCGAATAGGATGTGTTTGTTAAAATAACTTTTTGTTGATATTTTTCATTGACATCCAAATTCTTTACAAATGTTACATGATAAATTATTTTTAATTAATAATAATAAAACAATTATAATTAATTCATATTAATTAAAAATTTTATTTTAAATAAATTATATATGTTCAAATTCAAACAATAAAATAAATTCTTATAAATAAAAAAAACTTTCTTAAGTTAAATAATATTTTTAAAATTTTAATTTCTAAAAATATAAATTAATATATAAATATATCTAAAGGTTTTGTAAATTTTTAGTATCCTAATTATATGTATCACAATTTGTATTATTTGAGATATATTTAATGTATTTTAAATATTTACGCCTAAGAGATTAAATATGTTTCCAAGATGTTAAGAATATTATTGTTATTGTTATTATTATTATTATTATTATTATTATTATTATTATTATTATTATTATTATTATTATTATTATTATTATTATTATTATTATTATTATTATTATTATTATTAGTTGTTGTTATTATTATTATTGATTATTATTATTATTATTATTATTATTAGTATTATTATTATTATTATTATTATTATTATTATTATTATTATTATTATTATTATTATTATTATTATTATTATTATTATTATTATTATTATTATTGTTATTATTAAATTATATGGATATTTTTTAATATTACAGGAAAAACAGCTTACTTCAAACGTTATAATATTAGGTTTGCTTTGAAATGAATGACCCTTGAAAACTTTTCTATTAACAATTTGCGGCTGAATAATGTTCTCTTTCAACTGATGAAGGACTCTACTCATTATTTCCTAAGAATTAATAAGAGAAATATTACGGCAAAATCTAAGAAAATCTAAAATAAATCTAAAACAAATCAATACTAATAATAATAATAATAATAATAATAATAATAATAATAATAATAATAATAATAATAATAATAATAATAATAAAATAATAATAATAATAATAATAATAATAATAATAATAATAATAATAATAAATCACTAGATTAACTATTATTATTATTATTATTATTATTATTATTATTATTATTATTATTATTATTATTATTATTATTATTATTATTATTATTATTATTATTATTTTTATTATTATTATTATTATTATTATTATTATTATTATTATTATTATTATTATTATTTACATAATTGTATTATATTATTTATTATGCCATGTGAATCCTAAATTCAAGTCAAATTTCCTCAGATGTAATTATTAAGTCATTAAATTAAATGACGAATTCTCAACTAGATTTTTCATTAAAATCTCAGCGATTATTTGCGCTCTTAATTTTGTCATTATTAATCAAAAAACAAGAGATTATTGTTGACGAAATCAACATTGTCGTTGGAGAAATGAAATGAAAAACAGATCAGATAAATAGTCAGTTTAGCAGGTTTTTAATTGAACTGGGAAATTTGCCACGATGAAGTAAACGTGATGAAAAAAAATTTGCAATTTTTTCTGAATAATTAAATTCGTTTGATTATTTTCTGTGGATTAAAATAAATTTTAAATTTTATTTTAGGCTAGACAATGTATGGGATTTGATGTTAGAATGAGTGGCTCGGAATAGAAGCTCTCGAGCTCGTTCAACCATTGGCTTAGTGAAAGGAGGCCTTTATCCAATAGGAAGACAGTGCACAATATCCTTGGCTGGTAATACTTCAGTTGAAAAACTAAGATATTTATTATAAGAACATTTTTCAATTTTCACCTCTGATTTCATTTCAATATGACATTATATTTATGTAGATATTTGAATGAGAAAACATACATTTTAGAAAGTACTCACTGATACCGTTACATATCCCGTATTACGGATCCAGCAAATACTTTTAGGTTAATTTATAAATGTTGTATTGTGTAAAACCTTTTACATCCAAATATAGAAAATGTCGCATTGATCATTTTCAATTGAAAGTCGTAAAAGTGTCAACAATCGTTGCGACTCCATTGTTCTTCGGGGATAATTTTTATGAATTTCCTTTCTTTCTCCATCGGCTTTTGTTACGAAAATGGAGAAATGAATTCCAATTGTTTGGTTTACCTTCCGGAAATTTGTTATGAATTTATTATCAATTTCTGCACGAATCCTTTCTACTCAAGATGTTTTATTCTCATAAATTTATTTAAACTAGTAAAAACTCTTCGGAAAATTAATCTTTGAGATCTGATTGCTTTATGAAGGACTTGTTCCCTAGTCAAGGAATTTGTCCAGTAGAATTCGCATCTTTTTGCCATCCCAGCTAAATGGTTGTCGAATATAAGTTATATGATTGGACACCGAATAATTACTAACATGAAACTTGTTGGTTTACGTTGTACACTTTCTATGTTTGGAAGATCTAACTTTTCTTACCATGTTCTAAAATACATATGCTATTAGACTATCATGTCATTTATTCTTTTTTTCTGATCTCCAGAATTTTTAGCCTTTTAAAAGAAATGAGATTTTATATTTCGTGGTGAGATTTTTTTAAAATGGTGCTTTAAGTTTGGAGTAATCTTTCATTCAGCCGAATCTATTATTTTATAATATATTTTAATATATTTTTTATATATAATATATTTTTATTTGTAGATGTGAGCTCATTGGCTCATCACGATGACTCACTGACATAATCGATTGTGAGTCAGAATACAATATGAAGCGTCATACTTTTTGTTATGACTCATAGTCTTTGTTCTACAGCTTGTTTGAAACATCCTTTTGATGAATATACATATATTTACCAATATAGAATTCATACGATGGTTGCGGCTGGACAAGAAATCAAAAAGTCACATTTTATTTTTTTGCACATTCCGTAAATAAAATATTAACAAGCCTGCTTAAAGAAATAAAATAGTATTTAAAATGACTGTTGTATCCATATGTATATAGGATCCTACAAATACATCATATTTCCAGTTTGTTGAGTTTTAGTATAAATAATTATTATCAATTATTAGTAGAGGGATAGTGGCCACCAGACCTCTGGGACAAAAACATACCCATATCCCTTTATTTTCATGGTAATTGAATGACTCATTCAAGGTCAAATTTTATTTTCAAGGTCATTTAAAAATACCATGAAAATAAAAATCTGACCTTGAAAATAAAGATTTGACCTTGAATTGAGTCATTACCTTTGTCTGAATGACTTTTAATGAGTCATTGTCATTGTTTAAATGTGCTTCTAAAATAATTTTTAAAAATTTTTCTTCCGGGGGTTAGGGGTATGTCTTTGTCCCAGAGGGCCGTTTGTTTGATTTATCTTGTTTTCAATCACAAATGACAAACTTCCAACAATCTATATATTTATTGATACTAAATTATGACAGTAATTTACAATTTCTATTCAATTTTTATTTACATAGCTAATGTTGGAACAGTAGAACGGATATCAGTTTTTATGGTGATACAAAATATTGCAGATTGCCAACCCACTGTAATTAATCCGATTGAAATTTCATTTATTTCCCTCTTATTCTCTCTATGTTCAAGCCTACGTGAATTTTATTTGCACCATACTGGTATTTTTGCAATTTTCAGATCAAATTTGTTACAATTTTGTTCGAGTTGTTTTCATAATTAATGACTCTAGCAATTTCCCTTAAGTAATTCGACCTCAAGGGCAATTTTACACTATTCCTACCATAATGCGTAAATTTATTTTCCTATATTATTAACCATTTTCCTTTTAATAATAAATTACCAGTTTGTTCTAAAAAGTCCTCAATTAATATTATTTTTTTTAAATTTACATTATGATTATTTTTTTTAATTAAATATTTTAATATCTGGTTCAGGAAATTCCATTGATATTTGGTGAGATGTTTCATTTTAAAATATTTTTATTAAAATTTTACATTTTTAATTTTATTTATTTTATATTTTATGAATCTTTAATTTGTGTATAAGTGCACACCTGATAAAGGCTGTGTTGAAATATTGTGTACCTTATATATTGTTTTGATCTATAGCAGTGGTTCTTAACCTGGAGTCCATGGACCCCCAGGGGGTCCGCGAACGGGTTCCAAGTGGTCCGCGGCACTATTTACAAAAAATCGTAAACAATTTTTTTATGTTATCTTGATATTGTAACTTAATATAATAAGTAACATTTCTTTACTGTTTTGTAGCATCAAAATTCTAACATTTGAATTTTTATGTTAAAAAATTTAAGTCTCAGTAGGCACTTTTTTTGTAAATATTTACACGTTGCAATGATACTATTCTGTTTTTGCATTGATTCGAAATTTTTATTGTTGCTATAATAAAGTTAAATTTAGTTGAAGTTTTTTCTTTTAACTTGCGGGTGTTATTTAATTCTGTCAATTTCAGGGGTCCGTCAGTACCAATTATATATTTATGGGGTCCATAAGTTTGAAAAGGTTAAGAACCACTGATCTATAGTCTTACAAATAATTATGTGAAAATTATTGAATTTTCATCACGATTGAATTATTGAATGATGATAAATTTGCAAAGATATAAATTTTTATACAATTATAATCATAACATTCAGTTTAAAAGATGTAAAACGCCAAATGAAACATAGTAAGTCTTAAAAATAATAAATATTGAAACACACAAAATAATATGCATGCTTATTTTAAGTAAATGAATATCCATTTATTATCCATTCTCAATTAAGTTTCACGTGCTTCTGACTGCATACTACTAAAATGTTTGTGTGTAAGTCTCGAATTCTATGGATATTTTTCTCGTTATAGTGAATTTAATTTAGAAATAGTGCAAATCTTCACATTAAAGGCAGATTTAACAACGTTAAATTGTGTTATAAATTTTAAGACAAATTATTTTTGAAAGTTGTTGCAAAATGTTACCAATGTATAAAAAATCGCAGGTTAAAAATAATTTAAGTTTGAAGTTTGTTATGTTAATATTATAATGTCGTGTAATAAACGAAAATATGTTTTCATATTCCAAGAAAAGAGCAAACCTATTTTCAAAAGAAGTCATGAAATCATAAACTGCAAATGAAAGAAATTTAATTTAAGAAAAAGAAATATCAAATAAAATTCCATGTTTCCACAGACAGAGAATATGACTGAGAAATAATATAATATGATAATGACATGTGATGATTATATCACGACATTATATGGCAAAGGAAAATGAAATATTTCCCATTGATATCATTTATCAAGGGAAAAATATGCTCACTTGAGACATAGATATATTCCAGTTATGTCATTTTAAATAAATACCATGAACTTGAATTTATACAATTTTTTAATTGTTAACAGAAATTATTATGTAGAATATTTGAAAGTATATTTTAATTTTCATGCATTTTTGTATGTTGATTCATGGTTGATTGAGTCTCACAAGTAATACATCACCAATAGTTTTGTGACCCTTAGAATTAGAAATGTATATTTTTTACTAACATGTCTTGTTATTATCGATAATATTACTTTCTCAATCATTAAGCATGCTCTTCAACTCGTGTACAGAGATAACGGGATGTCTTTTCAATGTATGTGGCATTGCACTTATTACGATTAAAACGATAAACATCGGAACATAAACTAAACTATTAACATTTACAATATTTTTTAAATTTTTTAAAAGTTCTGAAACTTTCAAAAACTATAATTATATAATTGTGTAATTACTATTGCACTGATAAGTATAATTGTTTTGTTGAATTTGTATATTGCATGTCAATAACAACTAAGCTGTCAAAAAATATTGTAAAATCAAAAATGATGTTCTTTAATTTATTTATAATATTTTAATTAATTAAATTTGTATGCAAAATAAATATAACATGTTATAAAAGATATTAGACATTTTTATCATAATTTATATTTTTTCATAGTCACTTTTTTATTGGACCGATATTTTTATTCTAATGATTAGATTATTAAAATTATTAAAATAGGTCTTTATATGGATAGTTCTGTCTCTACATGTCAAAATTACACTTTAAATATGTAAAGATTTGCTTCGATGAAAACACGAAAAAAATTAATGTATTATAATCACGCTGTGTAATTTAAATTTTATATGACCGCTATGTATTAATATTAGTATATATTATTATATGTGTAATATTTATACTTCGAAATAAAATGTAATATATAATAATAATTATAAGCACTCAAGCATTTTCTTGTTAATTATTTCATAGTTTCTAATGAAAATATATTGTGTCAATAAATTCATTAAGAGCCCCGAAACAATCTTTACATCACAACTAAATTCAAAATTTTTTAAAAGTGATTTAAAGTTTAAAAACAAATTTAATTTATCCAGCTACTTAACATAAGAAAAAGTAAGGAAAGGATTATTAAATGAAAAATACGCCAAAGAATTTGTATATTTTTATTTCAATTCTATTTTGCAAAGCTTTATTCTGTAAAAATGGAAATTTTAATTTTGGTAAGGAATTTTATTGAATTAATTTACATAAATTAATGAGTTGATTAAAGCGATTAAAAATATGCGGGGCTTCTGAGACAAAATTTTATCAAATAAATGAGAATTTTCTAAGGAATTGATATTTTGAAAATCTGTGATTCTCTCATATTAAAAGATTATAAATGACAAAATGCTAATGAATTTTTCGGTGAATATTTTAATATTTAGTTTATTTGGTGTGTATTAATTATATGGAGGTTTTGTATGGAAGTTGTAATATAGGCAGATAACCATAAACGATAAATATGTACTTCTATGGACTGAAGTAGAGCTTGACCGATTAATTGGAACAATTGACAATCGGTCACACATTCGGAGCCGAATTTTCAAGATCAGGAATTTAGAATACTCACTATATTCGGCATTACTCTGACTCGACAACAAAATATAAAGTCCAAAAATATATTAAATTTATGTGATTATTATAAAAATAACGTCTATTATACAAAAATAAGATAATTTTAGATTTTATATTATAGTTATTATTATTATTATTATTATTATAGTTATTATTATTATTATTATTATTAT
Organism: Schmidtea polychroa; assembly: GCA_959609185.1. NCBI lineage: Eukaryota > Metazoa > Platyhelminthes > Tricladida > Dugesiidae > Schmidtea > Schmidtea polychroa. The sequence continues at coordinate 62,686 of CAUHTR010007283.1, forward strand.
TATTATTATTATTATTATTATTATTATTATTATTATTATTATTATTATTATTATTATTATTATTATTATTATTATTATTATTATTTATTATTATTATTATTATTATTATACAGTTATTATTATTATTATTATTATTATTATTATTATTATTATTATTATTATTATTATTATTATTATTATTATTATTATTATTATTATTATTATTATTATTATTATTATTATTATTATTATTATTATTATTATACAGTTATTATTATTTAATTTTCTTGATTTATATTAACATATTTGTAAAGTTTCTGATATATAATAAATTAAAGATTCATATAATAAATTTGTATCAATAAAGTCTGCAATAGGCATTTGAAATCATCATCAGCACCCTGCAAATATCTTTAATAGTTTTAATATGAAACTAGAATATCGCAAAGGCAAATTACATTCCAATGAAAATGCTTTATCTGAAATGGATATTAAACAGTAATCTCAATCATCCAGATGCAAAAGTGGAGAAAATGAGAACTCGAGTGGAGGCCTATTAAAGTGACAAAATAAGGACAATGAAATCGAAAAGATTAAAAGTGACAACCAACAATTTGATTAAATAAGAAAATAAAATTTATATTCCGAAAAGAAATTAGAATAAATTCACAAAGAACTTTGTCGTACCGGTATTGAAAAGACTAAAAAATACATTAGCAATATATTTTTTGTTCCATTAGTAGATGAAATCACTAAAATTGTGATAAATGCTTGTGAAAATTTTCAGAAAAGAAAAGTTTCATGAAGAATTGAATTTGTTCCGAAATTGGTTGAAACATTTTAACTTTTCGAATTCTTTTTTCTAAGTAGCGCAAGCTTTTCTTCTCTGAATCTTTATCTGTTTTATTAAAACAAACTTCTCTTCTCTCATTTTTAAAGTAATTCATGATGTTTTTAATATATATGATAATATATCTTTAGTAATTATAGATATTGGTAAATTTCTACTTTATTATAAATATAATTATACTGGAATTATATGACCAATACGATATTTAATAAAGTGGCCGAGACTTTCATTGCATTTCGGCGTTAATAAAGAAGATTAAATAAACAAATATTACTGTTTTTCAAATCATGATTAAATACAATTATTATTGTGAATATTTAATTGTAATAAATATTATTAATAAATTTTGATGTAATAATCGTAAATTAAAATAATATAAATTAATTAAATATTATTTAGCTGAGTCTAGCATGCTAAAATTTAAGAATTTAGGGTTGAATTAATATAAAATATTGAGAATATAATTTGTAATGTATAATATATAATATATAAAATGCCAACTGATGAAGCTGTAAAATACGTAAAAGTATCAAAAGAAATTAAATTTCATATTTTACTTATAATTTGTCAGTAAAATGTATAGTATTAAATAAATCAAATTATTATTCTGAGAGGTCAAATTATATAAAAAATTTTTTAAAAAATATTGTTGATTAATTATAGAATGTCATTAATAACAGCCCACAATAACAATGATAAAATTAATCAAAGTAAATAAATTTTAAATGAATAATTATAGTGGAATGAAATTATAGTTCAATCAAATAATAAATTATAGTTTCATTATGATTATATATATATATATTACTTGGTCCATTTTCGAAGCACTTTTAACTTTAATTGGAAAATTATTTGAGGTTTTCGACACTTTGTAGTCAATTGTTGTCTCCCATAAGCCTTCAAATTCTGGAGTAATGACGTTGGTTTCTTCCGTTTCTAAATTGAATAAATTTATTAAATATATTTATGAGCTAAATAATTTACGGTTTGAATTCGTTTGTGATTTTATTTTTGTTTCAATTGGATTGCCAAAATTATTTGTTGAGTCGAAATCATTTTCGAAATCTTCGTCTAAACTTGATTTTCCCGTATCTGGTCGCTTGTCCCATGTTGACCAGATTTCTGCTTTCTGTTAATAATTTAAGGTACATTTATCATTAATTCTCTGTTTTATTTAGGAAAAATATATAAATGCATTGTGCTTAATTATAAGGAAGTTAATCGGTCTTTAAGGTTTTATGGAAAGTAGAGGTCTTATCAGACAAAAAGGTAAATGGAATAAAAAAATAATATTCTCTTTCAGTGAAAATATTGTCTTGTATTTTGATAAAAAATATTTTGGTCTCGCATGAGAATAAAATCAACATGACTGGCACCCTAGTGGTCCGTCAGAGGTGCATATGGGGCTCAAATGTTTAGAAATACAAATATTAATTCTATGGGCGAAAACTTTCCACAATAAACGTTTATTTCTCAGAATGATATTTGTTTAATTATATTATTTTATTACAGATTATTCAAAAGGAAATAATTTATCAATCAAGTGAATTATTTATGAATCTAAATTTAATTTTGAAAAATTTCAAAATAATTATTTTCTTCATTTCTCGGAATTTTTCATAAAGATTTCAATGCAATTCTCCGAGGAACAATTCAAACGTTATTGATCAGATGAAAGTAATTAAACGTTCTTTTGATATGGGATAAATTTTAATAGCCAAAAAATTAAAAATAATAATAATTATAATATGGTTTATTGATTATTTATTTTTTTTTATTATTATTATTATTTTTTATTATTTTTATTATTATTATTATTATTATTTTTATTATTATTATTATTATTATTATTATTATTATTATTATTATTATTATTATTATTATTATTATTATTATTATTATTATTATTATTATTATTATTATTATTATTATTATTATTATTATTATTATTATTATTATTATTATTATTATTATTATTATTATTATTATTATTATTATTATTATTATTATTATTATTATTATTATTATTATTATTATTATTATTATTATTATTATTATTATTATTATTATTATTATTATTATTATTATTATTATTATTATTATATTAAACAAGTAAATGATAAGATAAGCTTTTTGTTTCAAAATATGTATTAAATGAAAAGTATTTTGGTTTAACATTCAATTTATACTGCTATCAAGAAACCATCGATTTAAATTATAATAATACTAACAGTAATAATAATAAAAAAAAATAATAATAATAATAATAATAATAATAATAATAATAATAATAATAATAATAATAATAATAATAATAATAATAATAATAATAATAATAATAATAATAATAATAATAATAATAATAATAATAATAATAGTAATAATAATAATAATTATTATTATTATATTTTTTTATTAATATTAGAAACTAACTTCAATGGTTTTTAATTGTTCTTTATCATTTAATCTAGAAAGTGACTGTTCGGTAATTCCGTGCATTGATGAAACCTAGAAATTTTATAATAAATTAATTATATATTTCACATTGACTTTTGAAGGTTTCATCCTCTCTTGAAATAATTGAGGCATCATTTTTATTTTTCTCTTTAAATTGTCTTCTTCCGCTACTATTTTGTCTGCAATTTTTAATTTTTTCTCTTTAATGGCATTCATTAGTTGTCTATAACAAAATAATGAAAATAATTTCAATTTTTTATTCAAACAAATTGGTTTACTCTTTTTCCATTGAAATTTCCAACTGTTTTCTTTGAAGTTTAACTTCCAGATTGGGATTTCCGCCTTTTTCAATGATTGATTTTCTCAATTCGAGTTCTTTTTCGTGTTCCAATACCTTGTCGGATTTTCTTTTGGAATTTATCGCTGTGAGATTTTCCTAAATTTTTTCGACAAATTAAATTTCTCTGACAAAAATTAGATTTTCAATTCAATATGCAATTTGACGACGGAACGAAATTGCCAGACTTTGGAACGGATCATCAACTTTCAAAGAATCATGTCTAGCATGCCAATTTAAATAGTCTTTTAAACATCCGGATTAATAGAAAGAAGTTTAAATATTTTTGATTTTTTAATATAAATATTGCAATTATTTTAAAATAATTACAAAACTTTGATAGTTTTTTTCTAAAAATTTTATAAAACAAAATTGTTTTTAATAAAAAATAATTTATTAGAAAATCTTTTAAATTTTATTTTTTTTTAAATAATTCTCATTTATCAACTTTTTAATTACAATTTTGCTTATCTTTATTTAATAAATGGTATGTGTTAAATAGAAACAAAACATTGATTTACAGTCTGAAAGAAATGAAGATAAACAAAAATGACAGCAGTGTCATTCATTGGTCGAAAATTACAAATTTTTTGGATTCTCATTTTGGTAAATGATGGCAAAATGAATTATAAAATAAAATTATTTCTAATCTGTTCTTTTTGTTAAATTTATTCATTACAGATTATTATTTAACATCACAATTTTATATTATTTTTCTATACGTTATATAAATATTCAACCATTTTCTTTTGCCAATTAATTTTTCCGGCGTCACAGGAGAAGAAATATCAAATATTGGAAAATAAATACTGATTAATAATAATTTTTCTATTATCTGAATAAATAAACGCGACAAAGTTCTTTGTGAATTTATTCTAATTTCTTTTCGGAATATAAATTTTATTTTCTTATTTAATCAAGTTGTCATTTAGCGAATATTTGGTTGGTTGCCCCGATAGTATTGGATTTTTAATCTTTTCGATTTTATCGTCCTTATTTTGCCACTTTAATATGCCTCCACTGTCTGTCATTTCCAAAATTCGAGTTCTCATTTTCTCCATTTTTCCATCTGGATGATTGAGATTACACTGCGGCTCTACCTAAAACCTATTCTAGATAAAGCATTTGCATTGGAATGTAATTTGCTTTGAGATCTTACAGTCTCATATTCAATTTACTCAAAACGTTGATCAAATTTTGAAATTTGGTTGTCATTGGTTTCTTCGTTGTCATAATAACTGTTATAGCTTTGTGATCAGTGAATTTTCTTCCATAAAGGTTGTGTTTGAAATGATGTGTAAAGTAAAATACAGACAACAATTATTTTTTTGTTATGCCATAACCAAGTTCGTGAGTATAAAGTTCTACTGAAAATTTCAATTTTTTTGTTTTGGAAATTATTATTCTTATACAAAGATTTAGACTTCATTGGGTTGTAATTAGTCTGATACACTTCGGCATAGGTGATTTTATTCATTACAGCTTCATTTTCATTAAGTTTCGATTCTTCTATTTTTTTCCAAATACATACTATTAATTTACTATTTGTAATTTTGTGCCTCATTACACGCTCAACATTTTTGTCTAAAGTCTTGATGTAGCCGTCGACAGTTGAATTAGCTTTTTGATAAATCTGTTACTAGATTTGTTTGTGCTTTAAGGCCCTTCTTAATCTTTCTTCTAAATTGTTTTCAAATGGAGTTTCATCATATTTCATCCTGCTTTTATCCTCTAAATATCCTCTTGACCATTTAAGTACATTTCTAAATTGAAGAATAATCTGCAGTAATTCCGATATTCCTAAGCTATTCGTGGTTTTGAATTTTTTGATATCTATTTTATGACTTGACAGTTGAAAAATTCATCTCCTAAGGATCGAAGACAATTATGTAATAATAAACATGAAATATGAGAACTGTTTCAGGCATACAATAGCATGCATACACGCATCAAACCATTCATGATAAATATTAATTAGGTCATTTAATTATTAGATTACTGGTAGGAAAAGTCAAATTGAAAAAGAATTACTTTGCCTATAAAAGATAATAGTATTTAATAGTTAATGCTGATGTTACACTACTTTTTTATTATCACAGCAAAGCAATCCTATAGCATGACAATGGTCCAGTTCATACATCACGAAGTGTGAAGTAGAAAATTCAGGAACTGCAAAGTCTCGAAGTCTTCCCCCACTTACCGTATAGCTCTTCTGATTATTATTTGTTTCAGTCTCTTTCACACTTTATTATGATCAGGAATATTATGATCAGTGTTATAGCAACTTGTTTAAATAAAATATTTTCATAAAAACATGAATAACCTTTGATTACAACTGGTATTCTCATATACATGTATTTATTGTTTGAGACATAATTTTCAAATTGAATTTACTATAATCACACAATTTGGACATCCCATCTTGTTTCACACTACCTCAATGGTTCTAACTGCATGCAATTAATAAGCATGTGTATGAATCAGGCACCGTACAATGTACACATTTTCTTGCTTTATAACAGATTGAAATTGAATATTGTGTAATAAATAATTTTCTTCGATTTATTTGTTTCATTGATTTGTATTAATTGAAATATAATTTTGCAGGACAAAAAAATTCATTCTGTCGATTGTCATATCAATTTATCAAAGCGTTAAGGAAAATCAAATCAAGAAATGAAATCGGTGAAAAGTCAAATGAAAATCCAAATTGAAATCGTTTTTTTGTAGATAAAATTATTAAAAAAATTATTAAAAAATTTATCAAAAAAAAGTTAATTATAATCACAACATTCGGTTAAGAAAATTAGATAAAAATTGGAAAAAGAATGAAAACTCTCTACAAAAGACCCGTGAAGTGGTGTGGGACGGTGAAATGTTTTATTCTTTTAGTTACTTTTGATTTTTCCTTTTTCTTAATGATATTTGTAATATGTTCAAAATAAAGGGTTATAAGAACTTTTTTTAATTTTCACCACCGATTTCTTTTTAATTGGCATTGTATTTATTAAAAAGCTTGACTATGAATCAATAATTATATTGATGTTTTTTTGATATTCACGGATTTTCGGCACTGTCTTTTTCAAGTGATTTTGAAACATCGATATCTTTACTGATTCACAGTCAAGCTTTTTAATAAATACAATAATATAAAGGGTAAATTACTTTGATTTGAACTATTTCTGAATTTAATTTTTGCATTGAAATATATTTTTTCTTTTCTTTTTCTGCCGTTTCTTTCGCTATTTGATTTTTAACTATTCGTTCTCTAAATCAACAAAATTCCATTGAAAATAAATTTTTAATGAGACTCACTTTTCAACGGTTTTTTGAAGAAATTCTGAATGTTTTTTGTGTGCTTTTTTATTGGCTTTGTTGGTTAATTCTGAATTTTGTTGGTTTTCTACCATAATTTTGGCCGTATTTCTGAAAATAGAATTTTTATTCAACTACTACTGACTACTATCATCGGTTCATATATTTCAATATTTGGGAAAGAAAATAAATTTTTTGAAAATAATATATTTCTTGACTTCTGTAATATGCTAAAGTTATTTGCACTACTTAATTGTTATGATTGTTGATTGAATATTATTTGTAGAGAATTGCGATTTAATTACCAATGCCTTACACCTGTCTTGCCATTTTGAAGTTAGGGAAAATTTTATGGGGAACCAAAACAATAAAATGTGTATGATCATTGGTTCTATTTATACAGGTTGCAAAATAAACATAAAATAGAAAAAAAATCATTATAAAATAGCTAATGTTTTATATTTGATAGAGTACTTGTAACACTCTCACGGAGTACATGTTGGTTTTTTTTAATTTTTTTTAATTTTTTTTAAATTTTTTTAAAATTTATTTTTAATTTCATTTATTTTTCTGAATATAATTAAATAATAAAATTATAAATAAAATTATAAAACAAACTTTTGATCAAATTCTAATGATTGTAAAGCATTTTTAGTCAATTTTTTTTCTTTTTGCAATCGCTTGTCTTGTTTTTCTTTTTCTTTCTTTTCGTAAATTTGTTCATCGGCTTTTAGTTTTTCTTCTTCAAAAACAAATTTCCCTTCCTCCAATTGACTGTTGATATAGTCTTGTCTAAAACCAATTGATGATGTTTTGAAATGGTTTTTATTGTAAAAGAATATTTTACTCAGCTCTGTTGATTTTCTCCAGAATTAGAACTCGTAAATCTTTTTCTCCTTCACTTTCAATTTGAATTCGCTTTAATTGGCTTTGTAACCGAAATAGTGCTGCAATATTTCCATTGTTTCGACTTGTTTCAATTTCTTCTAAAGTTGTTTGATTCTCTTTCTTTAGTTCGGATATGTGATTGTCACAAAGCTTCAATTCGCTTCTAAATTTGAAATGCTTTTTGTTTCAGAGATTTCAAAATGAAAGGATAAAGGGTCTTACAAATAATGAAAACCTTGTACTGGAATCAGAGAAAGAAGATAAGAAATATGGACCAATCCTCAACAAACTGTGGAAAGACCCTATGTAGTGCAGAAGAAATAAAGACTATTTTTGAAAGAAAATTGGGTCTTTCTGGCAAGGGATCTAGTTGAATAATAATGGTGAACAATAAAGAAGAAAATTGTAAGGAAGATGAAGATAAAATTGGTTAAAATAAATTTTCTTTTTCCTTATTTTCATTTTACATTTTTGATAAATAAAAATTTGATTCTATCAGATAATAATAATAGACTCCATAATTAGATTTTTAATTAATAATTAATTTAATTAAATTTTAATTAAGAATTTTTTTTAATTAATATCGTAAATGACGTTTAAATAACTTTAATATTATCGATATTTGTAATTATAAACTTTACTTGAATTTTTGTAATTTTTCGTATTTATTTTTCACGTTCACTTTAATATTATTGATAATACTTCTCATATTAATCATTGATTGTCTTATTTTCACATCAAAGTCTTTTGGTTCTTTTTCTGAAGTTAATTCCATAGATTCATCTGATCTAGAAATTCAATTTTATGTTGTAAAATGCTGATTCGGTAAAGAAAAGTTACAATTACTCTGATAAAGATAAATCTAAATCATCTTTTAAGGAATTATCATAAATATATTCTTCTTCGTTATTCATTGTAGATTCATGATTATCAGTCATTATTTAATTAACAAATTCAAATAAATTTATTAAAAATTAACTTTAATTTTAATTATTAATCTTTGCTATTAGCAACGATTATTTAAACAAATAGTGAGTGATTTTATTAATATTTAACAACATTAATTAATAGTTTTCTGAATAATTGAATAATAATAAAAGTTACTCTTTTACTTTATTATTAATTTTATTTTTAAAATTTAATTGTTTTGTTATGATAAATTTTAAAATTATTTAAAATTTGTTATGAATTTTAGTTTTAATTCTAATATGTTTTGTTAACATAAAATTAAGTAAAATAAATCTTTAATTATTGGTTAAAAATTCTATTTTTAATATTATTGACATTTAATAACTGAGTCAATTTAATTTTACGTTGTTTTAAAATTTAAATTATAACGCAAGCACTTTAAATTATTTTTCTTCCATAAATAATTCTCTATGTTATTAAATGTTTACAATTATTTTTACACTATGTTTGGGTATATTCGCAATTCAATGCAATGAAATTAAGAAACAAATTTATTATGAAATTCCAAATGAATCTGTTTCTCATTGTGTGAGACGATTAAATTATACATCCTCTATTGGCTGCTCATCCGAATCAAATGGAAATGTCGGTATAATAGAAATTGCATTTAATAAAACTGAACTCAATACCAAGTTAAAGTATTTAAAAGAAAATACGATTTTAGTTATTAGTACCTCTTTGTTTATAAAGCAAAATTTGACAGATATTATACTTAAAAACAGATTTGTTAAAGGATTAGTTGTATTTGAAAGACATAATTGCAGTGATATATTTTGTAATGATGCAAATGACTCATTCTCCGAAGATTTTCAAATACCAAATCAGGATTTCTCGTCACACAACAATCACATTTATAATCCCAGCGGAACTAAATATGCTTTTCAAAATTGGCCATTACCAGTTGCGTTAATTGATATTCGTCATAAAGTTGAACAGGTTTGTTACTTCTAAAATTTTAAAATGTGTTAATTTTTAATATCTTATTTTTATTAATTAATTTTTAAGTTTAATAACCTAAGACAAATAATTAATTTATATTTATGATTTGATTTAGTAAAATTTTGATTTAACTTTATTAATTGTAAAGTTTCTTTTTATTATTTACAACCTTAGAAGGTGGAGGGGACAGACCAGGAACTGAAATTTCTCCCGATAAAGAAAATCATATAATAGTTTCGGATTGGGTTCACTTGATTTAATTGATGAATAAATTCCGATTATTAAATAATTAAATAGTATCAAATGGCACCAGGAGGCGTGTTCTCCTTGTAACCCTTGATATCGGTTTAGTAAATGTGGTAGTGGTATTTTCGGTTGAAATTTCAAATTATGTAACAAAAAAATATTGATTGAGTCGTAATTTTGAGTTGTGAATGTTGAAATAACATTTGAGAAATCAGGGGGGTCCGGTTCCCCTTGTTACCCTGTCTTGGTTTAGTAAATGTGGTAGTGGTATTTTCGGTTGAAATTTCAAATTATGTAACAAAAAAATATTTATTGGGTCTTAATTTTGAGATGTGAATGTTGGAATAACATTTGAGAAATCAGGGGGGTCCGGTTCCCCTTGTTACCCTGTCGTGGTTTAGTAAATGTAGTTGTGGTATTTTCGGTTGAAATTTCAAATTAAATAGCAAAGACTTTAATTGAGCTTTAATTTTGAACTGTGAAAGTTGGAATAGCATTTGGCAAATGAGAGAGGGGATCAGGTTCCCCTTGTTACCCAGCCTTGATTTGGCTGTTGTATTTTCGGCTACATTTTAAAAAATATACCAACGACATATTGATTGAGTGAGTGACGGGTTAATTGGTGTTCATAAACTAGCCAAAATATATTTAGTATTAATATAAATGAGCGATCATTTAAATGAATTCTATTTACGGTTTATGGCTACTTTGTAATAGATGGAAAAAGATCGGAAATAATACAAAATTAATTATTATTTATTTTGAAATATTTTTATTTATTATTTTGTGTTATTATTAATCATTATTATTTTTTTATATTTTATTTTATTCTTAATAATTATATAATTTTCGTTGTAATTTTTTTTATTAATATTAATTAATATTTTATAATTAATATTATAGTATTATATTATTTTTTTTATAGTATTATAATTTTATTAATTATTAATGATAATATTTATTTTTATTATTATTCTAATTAATATATATATATATATATATATATATAATTTTTTTTCGTTAATAATTATATTATTTTTAATTATTAATATATTTATTTTGTGTGTATATTTTATTTTTTCTTAATATTATGTTTATTATTAATATTAATTAATATTTTTTATTTATTATTTTTAATTTTATGTTGATTAATATTTATAATTATATTTTTTTATGTTGATTATTATTTTTATTCTACTTATTATTTATTTTAATTTTTATTATTTTCTGTTATTATATATATTTTCTTGTTTAAATATCTTTTATTTTTTTCTGATTTTTATTTATTAAATTTTGTTACTATTATTTTTATTAATATTTTTAATTAATTTTTTTTATTTATTCTTAATATTTATTATTTTTTAATTTTATATTTTTTTCTTATTTTTATTTGTTAAATTTCTGTTATTATTATTTTTATTAATATTCAATAATATTATTATTATATTATAATAATTTATTTATTTATTAATAATAATATGAAAATTTAATTTATTTATTTTTAATAATTATTTTTTTTAATTTTTTATTTTTTTTTATTTTTACATTTTTTCTTATTTTTATTTATTCTTAATATTTATTATTTTTTAATTTTATATTTTTTTCTTATTTTTATTTGTTAAATTTCTGTTATTATTATTTTTATTAATATTCAATAATATTATTATTATATTATAATAATTTATTTATTTATTAATAATAATATGAAAATTTAATTTATTTATTTTTAATAATTATTTTTTTAAATTTTTTATTTTTATTTATTTTTACATTTTTTCTTATTTTTATTTATGATTTTTTAATATCGTTGTTTTCATGATTTTATATAAGTGAAAATCAATTTCAGGATAAAATTATTGACTGTTACTCAAAATTCAATATAAATCCCCAATCGACACGAAAATGTTCTTTGGAAATCAGGAACTTTATGGCGGCTGTCAAAAGCCTGGAAACTTGTTTGAATTTCATAAAAATTCAGAGGAAATTGATCGTATTATTATTATGTTGTCATGCTGCCCAATGTTAATTTACTTGTATAGGACCATTTTCACCCTGTAAGTTTCTGTCGGGAATTGTCTGGTGAGAATTATGTCGTTCACGTATTCGACCAGGCTAAACCAACCAAGCCGAATCCAGTTATCGTTTTGATATCTCGGATTGATTCATTATCGATGTTTGAAAGGTCTGCGTTCAATGTCCATGGCACGGTGACATCGGCTTCTTTGTTGTTGTCTGTTATGAAGCTGTTGATGTCACAAGCGGAATTTCGGGTTGGTTTTAGGTGATTTTCACTGAGAATGTCCACAGAAATTGAGCGTTGCGACGGTTTTCTATCATCCCTAAATTATCTTTAAGCACTAATCTCAAATATATTTAATCTATCTATTTATGGATTATCTAATAAAATAATAATTTAGGAATCGATTTAATTATTAATATTGAATTTTAGATTAATATATGATTATATCAATAATTACATAGATTTATTTATTTTATTTTTATATTGATTTAAATAAGTTTATTGAAGTTTTAATAAATTTTTTAATCGATTTATTTATTAATATCGTTTTGTTGATTCTATAAGATTTTATTAAGAACTATAATAGATTTAATTACTTTTATTTATTATTGATTTTTTATAATATTGAATTTTATAAATCTTGGAAATGATTTAATTTATTATTTAGGATATATATAAATTTATGAATCGATTTATTTATATTGATTTTTATTTTATATAATAAGGAATTATATAAATCTTGGAAATGATTTGTTTTATTTTAGGAAATGTATTTAGGAATCGATTTATTTTTATATATTGATTTTATTATTATAATAAATTATAAATATTGGAATCGATTAATGTATATATTGATTTATATTATTCTAAGAATTGTATAGATTTAAAATCGATTTATTTATTTTATCATTATATTGATTTCAAAATTTAGAAATCAATTTTTTTAATTTATATATTTGAGGAGTTGTATACATTTTTAATCGATTTAAATATTAATTTTATTTTTATATTGATTTGTATATGAATTATGTAGAATTTTGAATCGATTTATTTATATTATTTAAAGAATTGTATACATTTTGCAATAGATTTACTTATTAATTTTATCATTATATTGATTTATATATTATATTTTATTTTTCGACATTATACCTATTTATATCGATAATAATTTGAGAGTTAATTTGAGTTAATAGTGGAAGAGAAAAATTCGATTTAACCTTGAAAGCAATTAAATTCTTGTCAATTGATTAGTGATATTTCAAACATCCTCCGAGGCAAAATAGAAATGAAAACCGATTTATTGTTAGTGTAGGAATTTGTGATAGGTTATGAGCTCTTGGGTTTGATTGGCCTCCAATATATATAAAGCAATTTAGTTAATGCCTTGTCTGATTGGTTGATAATTCTGTCGTTATAGAGAAGGGTCGCAATCATTATCAGACCATTTGACAGCCCTTTCCGATATCTAAGGCTAAGCAAATTTCTGTGGACACTTTGTTTATATGAATCAATATTTTTTAATTTCCCTGCTTCTAGAATCAAACAAATCTGAAAAAAAATGTTTTGTTTTTATTTCTTGACAACGAATCTTATGATTATTTGGGTTCCGATCGGTTTGTGTGGGAGCTGAACAACAATTATCTTGTCAATTTCACTGGGGTTCCAGTCAATTTCACCAATATTGATTTGCTGCTGGAATTCGGTGAAATGGGATTTTCAAATTTCTCACAGACAAGTTTTTTTTATCCTATTTTTAATGGAAAGGTAATTTTTTCTATATTGATTTTTGCTATATTGATTTATTTTACTGTTATAATATCGATTTATTTCAATTTAAATATCATTTTTATTAATATATTTTTAATTGATATTGTTAATAATTATTTTAAAAAATCCTCTATTTTTTATTATTTATTTTGTTTTTATTAAATTAATTTTTTTATTATAATTTTTATTTTTATTGATATTATTAAGAATTATTTTTTTTAATATTTATAACATCATTTTTAGCTGATATTGTTATTAAGAATTATTTTTAAAAATTGTGTTGATATTATTAATAATTAATTTATTTCATTTTTTAACATTAATTTTTATTTTTATTAATTTTTAATAATATTTCTTTTGAATAAATAGTTAAACATACATGGCAATGATTTAATTATAAGATAACGCCAATCAAACATTATTTTCACGATTAATTTCGACAGTTTTCCTGTTATCATCAGGTGGGATATAATAACTCATTAAATTAAGGATTTTAAACAAATTTATTAATTATATATAAAAAAATTAATAAAAACATTTAATTATTTTAAAAAAAATTATACTTGAATTAATATATTATTTTTTTTAAATTTTAGCATTTAAAATTTAATTTAATAATTTAAAAAATTTTATTAATTATTTAATTCAATACAACAATCAATACATACAATATGAAAACATAATTATCGAAATTTTTTAATAAAATTTTTAAATCAGACATTCCTATTTTAATCTTACAGCCCTTATTGTGCTCACCAATATGGGTCAAAGACTTCGGTCTACAATGTTCTCGAGCTCGAATACAGAGATGACGGGAAGCCTCTCCAATGTATGTGGCATTACACCCATTACATGTAAACTGATAAACGAGATCGGAACACAATTCAACCGGAGTCTTTGACTTATTAATAAACATGTTGCGTACTTTCCATGAAGTTGACACTATCCTATAGTTTAAATTCCCTAACTGCTTTCTTATCTTCACTTTATAATCCTTAAAACCTTCTGAGTATGGCAATACTAACACAAATTTAGGCTCATCATCCTTGCTCACACTATTTAATTTATTTAACTCATCAGACTCACACATCTCAACAAAAAATTTTTTATTATTTTTATTTACTATATTTTATTTCATTAATTTTTTATGATTTATTATTTATTTTAATATTTAATTTATTAATATTATTATTATTATTAAACAAAAATAACATATTTCATATTAAATATTATTTCAAAAAAAAATTTGTCTTATTTTAAAAATTGATTTAAAATTTAA
>CAUHTR010007283.1:80234-124156 GCA_959609185.1 Schmidtea polychroa
TCATGATTTGCCTCCTGCTTCAATTCAATATTTCCTCCGACAACATTCCATTCCGTCCATTGTAATGTCAGATCACAAGGAATCATTCAAAAATAGGTTCTACAATAGTTATTTGGATAGTAAATATCCCAATAACATTTCCCAGGAATTATTAGCAATTGTCAATTCGGTGGCTTCTTTCGTTTATCAGGTATTCATTTCAACCTTCCGTATTTTGTAGGCCAATTAATTATAACCCAATTAAATATTTTACCATTGCGCTCCCGCGTAAAATTTGGCATATGTCAATAATAATGTAGATCAATAATTCCAGATAAAGTAGATTGATTCTAGGTCAGATAGGTATAGATATATAATAATCGATATTTATTAAATTTTATTGATATTTAATTATATCGCTAATTATTCGATTTATTATCTTTGATTTTTTGATAATTGATTCTAGACCAATTTAAGCTTAAAATAAGTGAGTAAACATAATCAAAATATCATCTAAAAATAAAACAGATTAAAAATAAGCAGAAAAATAAAAAAAATTATTGATTTATAGATATTTAATAAATTATCGATATTTAATAAATTTTATTGATATTTAATTATATCGATAATTAAGCGATTTATTATATTTGATTTTTTTATAATTGATTTATATTTTATAATTGATTATTATAATTGATTCTATGCCAATTTAAGCTTAAAGTAAGTAAAAAAATATAATCAAAATATCATCTAAAAATAAAAACAGGTTAAAAGTAACCAGAAAAATAAAAAATTATTGATTTAAAAATATTTAAGAAATTATCGATATTTTTAAAATTTTATTGATATTTAATTATACCGCTTGTTTTCGTCTAAAACAGATCAAAAGAATTTCTTTGTAATTAATCGCATCACACGCTTTATTTGTACAAAACCATTGTTTGTTAAACCATTTAACGTGTCAAATAACTTGAGATTGAGCCATGATTGAATTGGAAACATTGAATAATTGTTCAACACTTTGGCTAATAAACATTTGAATTGCGTTGATCCTTGTAAGAGCTCGATTGAATAGAATATCATATTCATAAGTTAGCAAGTTTATCTTTTTATCGCTAATATCATAAATGGTTTCAGATAATTTACGAATATCTTTAAATTTTTGGGGAAATTTCATAAACATATCTTGGAGTTCCGCTTCTGTCATTTCATGATTTACAGAAATTAAATCGTTGATTTCCAATCGTTTTGATAAACTTTGAAAAATATAATTAATGTCAATTAGAAATTTTGAAATATAAACGAATTCATAAAAATCTTGATTATCTATGACATTTACATTACTTCCACTAATAATTTGCAACGATCTTGTTGAGCCACGATCACATGGAAAAGTTTCTCTGCTGAAAAGACATCTCTTCGCTACATTGCTCATTGAAATACGACATATCAAACATTCATTATCTTCCATATTTTACCCCAGAACACAAAAAAATCCAATCGAGTTCAAATCAATTCATTTAACCCAACAAAACTTAGAATTCAATATTTCCGCATAAAAATACGTTTAAACAAGACCTTCTCGAACACCAATCAATTAAATGCAAAAAATAGAAACCTATTGCTCGCGTCTGTGTGCGCACATCCATATTACCATAATTCTGCACACAGACGCGAGAACATTCAATAAACAAACTGCCAGTCAGAGGTGAATGTCCTTCCCCCTCTGACTGGTCGAAACACCGCTAATTAACCGATTTATTATATTTGATTTTTTTATAATTGATTATTATAATGTATTCTAATAATAATATTAACATAAGTCAACGTGATTAAAATATCATCTAAAAATAAAAACAGATCAAAAGTAACCAGAAAAAAAAATTATTGATTTATAAATATTTAAGAAATTATCGATATTTTTTAAATTTTATTGATATTTAATTATACCGCTAATTAACCGATTTATTATATAAGTGAATTTTGACTGAAATACATTCTAACAGATACTCAAAAATTTCCATAGAAAATAAATAGATAATTTCAAAAATGATCAAAAATTAAAACAAAATGAAACAAAGTGAAATTTTAAAAAATAAAACATTACTAAAAATGTTCGATTTGAGGTCTTGTTAAAGTCAAATGAAATAAGTCAAACATATAAACGGTTTTTAATATTGAACATCACATATTTCAGAAATATAGACTTTAACACGCATATAAATTTACCATTGCAAAGAAATCCGAAGGAATTGCAATTATTACAAATGAACTCTAAATGATTTCTAAGCAATATTAATGAAGCAAGTTAATTTCAGTTAATTTAATTAATATCTTTACAAATAGAAATAATCATAATAATATTATTATCAATTTACTTTATCTTCATTTCAATCTATAGATCAATATTTTTATTTATTTAAATCAATTTATTAATATTGATATAATCCACAATGAAAAGTACAGTTATTGTCAATGGTGAAAAGGATTAGGGATTTTACTGAGAAATGAGTTGATCGCAATGACATGAAATTAGAAATCATTTGGTATATTGAGTCAAAGATTGTGTAAGATATTTAGCGGATTTTTGATAGTTTCAGATGTATTTAGTAATAATAATGTCACATGCGACGCCTTATCCATTATTACCATTTACAGGGTTTCTGGATCAAGGTTAACAAGAATGTTTTGTTTGCTATAGCTGTCAATTGGTATCCTTATTCAATTATACCTTGAACATTGTCACATTTAATATAGAGCTCCTTAAATTAATTCTAATATCTATTTTATATTTCACAAGAAATAACAAACATAACAAAATCCCAAAATAATTACAGGAAGCAACTGGAAAAACTCTTATTCAGCCGATGACAGAGCTAGATGATGCGAATCCCTTTTCCATAATAAACTGTTTCACAAATGATGTCCACTGCGATTTGCTTAAAAAAGTAAACATTTGCCTTTTCATTTCCCCTAATGTTATTTGACGCCAAAAAGGTTTTACCATCGACATTAATCAAAGACCTTTACTCACTTGGTACACCGATACCGACTCAAGAGCATTCATCTAAATCCGAGAAATATCTCAGTTATAGATTCAGTAGTCTGTTGGAAAATCTCATTACTTTCTTTTCGGGACAAATAGTAAATAAAACTTACTGTACTCGTTGTCCGAAATGCAAAAATCTTACAAAACTAGGTGAGATGTTTTTTTTATTTTTTACTTTAATATGGATAAATTTTTATTAATTTATTAATTTATAAATTTATAAATTCAATAGGAAATATTAAATTGATTAAATATTTAATAATAATTGACTTATTGAATAATTAATTCCATTAATGAATTAGATAATATTGATAATTGATATAATTACAAATTTATCTAATTTTTGTGAAATAAATGTTAATAATATATCGAAAGTATTGGCAAATCAACAAATGGGAGCCACAAGAATCTTGTGGAAAAAAGTAACAAAATACATTGATAAATTGTCAGCGTAGATTCTGCCAAATCCGTTCGCGAAGATACATTAACTTGGATCGAAATTTCTTTTAGATTATCATTATCAAATCCATTGTGAATTAGAACTTCGATTTGGTTTCGATTTCGAATAATTTCCTGCTTCATTATCCGATTCAGTCATCCATTAATAAATCTTCTTCAGTCTCTTCTATTTCAGAAAATACAGTTTCAGGTGCAATTTCTTCAAGTTTTACTGGGATATTGCTTGAAATGTCATCATTAGTTTTAATTTCATCATATTCGCTGTCTGAGTATTCAATTAAACCTTTCATGTCATTATTTATTTGATTTTTATCGTCTTCCAATTCTGATTGTTTTGATTCTTCACATTTTACAATTACATCCCGTAAATAAGCTTCATATTTCATCATATAATCATTATATTCTGCAAGAAATAACTCGAAAAAATCATTTAATAAGTCAATTAATAAAAAATGCAAAATACATTGTCCGCGTCTGTGTGCGCACACATAGATAAATACATCAAACACGTCTGAATACGTTTCCTATAATATAAGAAAAAAATCAATAATCTTACAATATAGAAACATGCATACTTACTTTGATTTCATATTGATGTTTT
Organism: Schmidtea polychroa; assembly: GCA_959609185.1. Taxonomy (NCBI): domain Eukaryota; kingdom Metazoa; phylum Platyhelminthes; order Tricladida; family Dugesiidae; genus Schmidtea; species Schmidtea polychroa. The sequence continues at coordinate 84,323 of CAUHTR010007283.1, forward strand.
CATTGATAGTGCAATGAGATCCATTTTACACTATAGAAATCTAAAAAGTGGTAGAAAAATTAAATACTGCACACAAACACAGCACATACTAAAAATACATGCAAACTTTCGATATATTGAAATGCAACGTTGAGATACGTTTCTATAATTACTTTATTTTAGACAAATTTTAGAAAGAAAATGATCGCTGAAAATGTTTGTAATGTATTTTTAAAGAAAATATGTTAAATTGTCATTAAAATGACGAAATATCATCATAAGAATTCTATTTGAGTTAAAAATTAAGTTAAATATTCATTAGAATTTCTGATATTTGTTTTATACATATTTTAGAAAAATACATTTTGGTGATTGATTTAATTATTTAATTATAATTCAAAATTGATCTGATTATATCAAAATAATTCCAAAATTATAATTATAAAATAAATTTCATAAAATTCCTAAAAACCTGAAAATTAATTAAAATAATTTACAACACAAATGTACAAAGTAATATTTAAGAACTTGAATAATGATATCATATCTATATGGATCAAAATTTACTTTAAATTAAACATCTTACCTGAAAGCCGTTTCGAACTTGGCTAAAATCAATTTCTAGAAAAATGAAATTTATTAAATTGGTGAGACCAATTAATGAGACCAATTAATGTGCACGGTAACCGCTACTATAGAAAATATATTTCAGTGGTGTAAGATGTATAAAAACATCATTGACAGCAATGTTTTCCGTCTGATTTTGCTAACATTTAACAAATTGATATCGAAACCAGAACAAAATATTTATCAATCGAGAAATATAAAAAAACTTTGAAAAAATAGCAAATGAGGAATTGTAATCTTTCTTTGTGGTGAGATTTCTTACGGGAATGTTATCCAAAATGAAAATGAAAGATTATTGGTCATTGGATCCATTACTAATAACTCCAGTCATGAAATCGATTTTATGATATTTTGAGATGCCTTCCCTTCCGCAATAATCGTGAAAAGAGTACAGAAAGTTGAGCAAANAACCCTTGTAAATTTGAATTTTTAGAAGAATTTTCGTCTGTCACTGTAACCAAATCAACTAGATTTATTATTTACTTAAATTTTAATTATATTTATGCTTTTCACAAATTTCCACATACTTTTATGTGCCCATTTGTATTAAGTATTGCAGAACCCAAGCAGTGGCGTAGCAAGCATAACTGGGCCCGGGGAACGATTGATTTTTAGAGACCTTCCGAAAAATGATTCTAGGACGATTCATCGGCGGGCGATTCATCAAGAGGACTGTTCATCACAGGATTTACTTTTATGTATACATGTAAAATAATAAATAAATTATGGAGGTTTTTCTTTGCAATTTCTATTAATTTGTCTATTTACTTTATTTTAACATAGTAATACGTATAGTAAGATATATCCAAACCAAATTAATATATCATGATGGACTGTTTTATGATGAGCCATCCTGTGATTAACAGTCCTCTTGTTGAATCGTCTGACGATGAATCGTCCGCCAATGAATCGTTCGGTAATGAAGCGTCCGTATATCCGAAAAATATACAGTAATATAATATATAGAATATGCTCGCAATAAAAATATAATACAAATAATAACCTATCTTAAAATTCTCTTTAATATATAACGAATAGTCACTATCTAACAACACTTCTACAAAACACTATACTGTTTTTGGACACAGGCTCAAGTTAGGCTTTAAATTTTATTGCATTTAGACTGAATTCGTTTTGAAATATGTGGAATCCACTAATAATCATTTCGATATTATTTGAAAATTATTACTGTAACATTTTCTGTACTTTTCGTTTAAAAAATAAAAATATACCGCTATTTTAGGAAAATAGAGTGTTCAGGCAGAAAGAAGAAAAAATGTTTTGTATGCGGAGATATTTGATTGATTTACTGCAAACATTATTTATAACATATTTTATCAGACAAATCAAAAATGGAAATAATTAATTATATTACAATAAATATTAATTTAAAATATATTTCCCAGAAAACTGACCAAAATAAAAATTGAATGTTCTTTGCCTTGTTGGTTATTTGGCGCCTGGGACATGATAGACCCATTTGCTAACCTCGCGACGCTACTGAACCCGGGAAATAAAAAAATTTGAATTCTTACTATAACTTGAATCGCTTACGAACTGAAGATTCTGTATCCAATTGTATTTGTTTAACGTATAGTTCAACGCACCGGCTAATAACCTCAAATTTAAAGAAAAGTCAAATAAAGCTCCTGTGTTGGCACCTCGGTCAATTTGCTCGTCGATGATTAGATACGGTATTGAGAGGGTTTGACAAATCGTAGCCATGCCGTAATTGAATGCTCCAATGACTGCATAGTATGAACTTAACGAATCTCGGACTAATAATAATATTAATTTCCTATTAATTAAACAAAATAATACAAGATATATATGATTGGAGATTGGAATTAATATCGGGTGGAATTGTTATATTGTCCAAATTATACAAAGCAGTTGGAACGGAAATGCTCTGAAGATAAGCAGATGTGGAACTGTCTACGATTCCTAGAAAATATTTTCAAAAAATTCATATAAATCCTAATTAAAATAATTTCTTACCGATTTCAATTTCTGTGAATGATTCTGGGAAATTGTGGAGAAAATTACAGCAAAAATCAGCCAAGATTTTTTCAACATTTTGTATTAATAATTTCAATCGATAAATAAACAATATATCTATGAGTATTGATCAATGATCCGGATCAGTGATTTTGTTGTGATCAATTGGACTAATTGTGCTGCAATCGATTGAATTATATAGCTTTTCAATATTAAAATTTTATTAATAAAACACTTATTGTTTTTTTTGTTGGGTTGACTCTAGAGACAAGTGATGAATAATCTCCAGAGGTTTCTTCATTCACGTTAGATACTCAGAGTAAATTAAATTATATAAACAGTCCTCTTTTTGATGGACTGGTGGGAGGTTTAGGATTTTTTCATCTAAATAAGCGTATCTGCCATTTTTCTGATTGTCAACCCCTTACAACACATCTTCCTTCTTGTTGTACATTTACCTCTCATTTGTATTAATTACCGTATTTTTCCGTGTATACTCAATAGATGCTTAGAACTCACACCTTCAGATAATCTTCACTCTCTTTAGTTGTGTTTATAATGTCCATCAAAATGAACGAGAACTTTTGGCTAAAAAAAAAGACATCGATGATTTTAAAGGTGGGTCTTCAAACTTATGAAAAGAAACCAGTTAACTGTATGAACTAGAGCTGCAAAAGGCAAGGATCTCACCGAAACTAGGAACCAAAGCTTCGAGACTTTCAAAAGTTTGTTTTCAGAGGATTTTAGTGAGTTAAACTTTTATTCGGAATCAATAATTATCATAGATGAAGTAGCATTGTACTTTGACATCCTTGCGACAAGATCTGTTTCAGAAATCAGTGTTAGAACGACGATGATGACCGCAAAAGTTCATGAGCACACTTATTTTACCGTCGTTTTAGTGTGAACATTAATCGGAATGAAATTAAAACCAATGATTATTTTTAAAAGAGTGACGATGCCCAGAGACAAATTACCACCAGGCATCGCAGGCTATTGTAACAGAAGAGGTTAGATGAATGATGATAAAGCGGCTGAAGGGCAAGTGACATCAAATGCAACTTGGGCTAATATTATGGGTCAGTGCAAACTTCAGCCCTTAGATGTCATTGTTAATCTTGAGGGATCACAAGGAATAGTCACTTTTGTTGGGGTCTGTAAATGAATCATTTCTGTTTGGAACAGAGTCAAACCAGAACAATCAAAAATGCACTTGTGAAGGCCAGAATAATTCAGCCTCAGGATGATGTCATGGAAAATTCTGATGGCACTAATGACGAGTCCGTCCTTACAAACGTCACAAAGGTTTTCAACGACATTAGTGATATGAATGAAAAAAGAATGGGGAAAATAAAATGACAAATTATTTTTCGTAGATTTGTAAATAATAAAAACAGTATTGTATAATATCCATTAAAATTTTCTAGAATTTGTTAATTTTGTTTAAATTATAGATGACTATATTAAATATAAATTTTCTTAATTATATATTACTGTTGTTTGTCTGGATAATTTTTAATCAATGTCAAATGACCGGTAAATATTACACGATTTGAACCAGGCATATTTTTACATATTGTTTGTTGTTGTCGATTGGTTATCTATTGTTTATTATCATTTTGTATATTTATTTATTAAAAATCTACGCCTTTTGTCCTTTGAGTTGACTCCGTACCCTCGAGGAAATGTCGTACCGATAGTTATTCATCAGTATTATATTTCTTTTTACATTCTAGCCATTTGTTTTAGGTCTTCATTTTTGACAATTACTTTTTACTCAATTTTATTTTCATCCTCTCACCAAACAATTTATATTATAAAATAAACAATTTTTTTCTTTTTAAAAAAAATTTAAACGAAAAAAAATTAATCAAAATTTAAACAAAATAAAAAAAATATTGTTTTATTTAAATTTAATTTCCTTTTTATTATAAAAAAAAATTAAAAAGATATTTAAATTAAATAACTGACCAGAGCTTTTTTTGTTATTAATGAAAGCATGACGCAGAAAAGTAAACAAAAATCTTTGAAAAATTCTCCAAAATTCTCCCACCTGGCTATAGCAGCATTTGGTGGGAATGTCTATAAAATGAATTCCCCATATTTTTTATATAAGATTTTTTCATTGAATTAAAATGATAAATTATTTGTTTTTGTTTGTAAGTATATTTTAAATAATTATTAATTAATTAATATATTTTTTAGGTTTCAATAATTAATATAATTTTTATTAATGGAGGTAAGAGACGTCTTAATTTTTTAGTCGAAACTATTGTTTATTTTAATTATATTAGTTATAGTATAAAGTGATGATTTCTTAGTAGTAGCATTAATTCCATTTTAAACAATTAAATGATAATTTAAGCCTTTTACTGCGAATGATATATTTATTACAAATGAAAAAATTGACAAATTGACAATTTTTTCATTTGTAATAAATATATTATTCGCAGCTAAAGGATTAAGTTATCATTTAATTGTTTATATTAGTAATACTTAGATTTTTGTTTTAATTGAATTATATTATTTTAACCTTTTCTACAATATACAATAATGAAATTGATAAAAATCCTTAATTATAAATATAAATAAATATAAATATAAAAATTAATATAAATATAAATATAAATATAAATATTTATATATCTTTTAATTAAAAAGTTTTGTGGCATTTATACCATATTTTAGGTAAAAATGTCGTAGACGTTGACGGCTTTGACTGTAGCAAGAACCGAATCGAAATGGCTATTGTTTTGGACGCATCTTCCTCGATAGAACCGGATCATTTCGAATTGGCAAAAAAATTTATAGTTGATGTAATTGGTGATTTTGTCGTTGGTCCTGAGCATTCAAGATTCGGAATGATATCGTTTTCGGATGAGGCAGAGTTGTTATTTACGTTGACTACTCACAAAACAATTGAAGGTTTGGAATAAATTTCGTTTGTAGAAAGAACTTCAAGCCTTTCTATTGAAATTTTAGAAACGAAAAAAGCCATAATTGATGCAAAGTTTCTAACCGGTGCCACAGCTATGGGAAAAGCCATCAAACTCGCTGGAACAGGAATACTACATGAGTCAAGGACTGGAGTTCCAAAAGTTATTCTACTCATTACCGATGGAGTAAATAATAAATTTCCGAATGCCGCTCAAATGGGTAAATTGCAAAAGGAAGCTGGGGTAACGATAATTGGAGTTGGCGTAGGAAGTGAAGTCTCACCGTAAGTATTATTATTTTTTCAAAAAAACTTAATTTTTCTTTTGTATTTATTGAGAATAACATGAAAATGGTGAAATATTGGAATGCCAAATCCATTTTTTATCTTAATATGGGCTTATTTTTTATGCTTCACGATTCTAGGATTCCGTTATAGGATTGTTCAAATATAGGTTGTTCAAATTTGACTATTTATAAAACATAGGCCTTTCTTGACTCCCCTCAGAGTATTGTCTAAGCACTAACAAGTTTTCATTTTTAAAATTTAGATAGATAGATAGATAGATAGATAGATAGATAGATAGATAGATAGATAGATAGATAGATAGATAGATAGATAGATAGATAGATAGATAGATAGATAGATAGATAGATAGATAGATAGATAGATAGATAGATTGATAGATAGATAGATAGATAGATAGATAGATAGATAGATAGATAGATAGATAGATAGATAGATAGATAGATAGATAGATAGATAGATAGATAGATAGATAGATAGATAGATAGATAGATAGATAGATAGATAGATAGATAGATAGATAGATAGATAGATAGATAGATAGATAGATAGATAGATAGATAGATAGATAGATAGATAGATAGATAGATAGATAGATAGATTGATAGATAGATAGATAGATAGATAGATAGATAGATAGATAGATAGATAGATAGATAGATAGATAGATAGATAGATAGATAGATAGATAGATAGATAGATAGATAGATAGATAGATAGATAGATAGATAGATAGATAGATAGATAGATAGATAGATAGATAGATAGATAGATAGATAGATAGATAGATAGATAAAAGGTTACCCCCCTTTCAGGTATTTTTAATTTTCTTCATAAAATTATTGTCCTTATATATATTGTCCCCATAAAATTTATTGATTATTGTTGTTTTACTGAAGCCGAATATTAATCAACCAATACAAAAAAACAATTTTGTGTACATTGTTTTTCAAATTATTTATTCAGAGAATAAATTGAAATAATTTGTAAATATTGTTAAATGTTAGCTTAAAATATTCCAAAAGAAATAATAATCAATATTAGTTTTTATAATAATTGTTTAATTTGTTTAAATATACAAAATTGTAATTCTAAGACTTACCTCTTGTTTTAATATAAAAAACATTTGTTCAGAAATAGCGAGCAAATGTTTTTCAACCTCCAAAATAGAAAAGGATATTAGAAAATTGGTGCATAAAAATTAATATTAATATTTGTTTATTATTATTATTATTATTATTATTATTATTATTATTATTATTATTATTATTATTATTATTATTATTATTATTATTATTATTATTATTATTATTGCTGTATTATTATAAGAACTTTTATTTTTTCCAATTTCGCCACTGATTATTTTTTCCATTGAATTTATTAAAAAGAGAGTTTGAAGACTATAAATCAGTAATATATCGATGTTTGTTGATACTCACGAATTTTCGGCACTGCCTTTTTCAAGTGAATTTTCACTTGAATATTATTATTATTATTGAAAATTCACTTGAAAAAGGTAGTGCCGAAAATTCGTGAGTATCAACAAACATCGATATATTACTGATTTATAGTCTTCAAACTCTCTTTTTAATACATTATTATTATTATTATTAATATTATTATTATTATTATTATTATTATTATTATTATTATTATTATTATTATTATTATTATTATTATTATATTTGATGATTATGATAATGTAGTAAAGAATTAACTGAAATCGCTTCACCTGGATTGTATTACCGACTTGATTCATACCCTTTGTTAAATGGATTAGTGAAAACCCTCAAAGCTGCATTGTGTAAAAGTATGAAATAAACCTCAATTCGTGTATTTGATAAATGTCATTTTCAAATAATTTTCTTAAGAACTGGAAAATATTCAAATTGACACTTGTGAAACCGAAGGGGATATTAGCTTTGTCATTGAATCCAAGCAGAAAGCGGGGGATTTGCACAAGATACAAATAGACCTAATAACACATGTTCTGAATCGACTGGAAATTTCTCAAGGTAAACAAAGGGTAGCAATCGTCATTGAGAATGAAGGAATCCTTGTTCCATTGGATAGATTTTCTAATAGATCTGGTAAGTTTTTCAAAATATATTTGAAATTTTTAAACCGACAAATCACGAATGACATAACTTTGATTAGTGTTATATAACATGGGCAATGTCGTTTAGAAGGACCGTTTGCTGCCCAACAACATTGGCTTTAGATATATTATTGCCCAATATATCGTACGGATATTAAAATATGATATTATCATCTCCATTTTGGTGGTCCTTGGTAGCCTAATTCAACTCTAGTTATATATTTCATCTTAGTTAATAATTTTCCATAACTAAATCTGTAGACTGTCAAATTTGTAAAACCTTTTCATTATCTTGATTTAATAAATATTATTTGAAACATGTCGAACTTCTTATCCCAGTTCTTAATATAAATAGAAACATTTTTCCTAGTTGGTATTCAACTACCTTTCATTGAGATCAGTACACCGACCTCCTTAAACTAGGATGTGGTGGAAAACATAAATTGTGCTATTAATTATATTATATTTGCAGACTACAGCCAATATCTGAAAAAAGGTGACTTTAAGGTAGGGCCAAAAATATCTTCTGGTCTGGTGGAAAGTGGCCGATTATTGGCAGAAAATAGAACAGACATTCCTAAACTTGTAGTTTTAATGAGAACTCAGAAATCGGAAAACTTCGAAAATGATGTCAAAGCTGCTCTTGCTTTAAGGAATCAAGGAGCCAATGTATTAACTGTCGCAATTGGTTCTAACGTTGATGCGTTAGTTTTGACAAATTTTTTTAATGAAAATAATAATAATAATAATAATAATAATAATAATAATAATAATAATAATAATAATAATAATAATAATAATAATAATAATAATAATAATAATAATATAATAATAATAATAATAATAATAATAATAATAATAATAATAATAATAATAATAATAATAATAATAATAATAATAATAATAATAATAATAATAATAATAATAATAATAATAATAATAATAATAATAATAATAATGATAATAATAATAATAATTAAGAACTTTTTTTCTAATTTCACCAATGATTATCTTTTCCATTGAATTTATTAAAAAGAGAGCTTGAAGACTATAAATCAATAATATATCGATGTTTGTTGATACTCACGAATTTTCGGCACTGCCTTTTTCAAGTGAATTAATTTATTTCATATTTTATAATAAATTTATTGATTTAATCATATTTTAATTACCCAAATAATATTTCCTATTTTTCATATTTTATTTTATAAAAAACGTTTTAATTTTTATATATTTGAATTATAAATATTAAAGAAAAAATAATAATAATAATAATAATAATAATAATAATAATAATAATAATAATAATAATAATAATAATAATAATAATAATAATAATAATAATAATAATAATAATAATAATAATAATAATAATAATAATAATAATAATAATAATAATAATAATAATAATAATAATAATAATAATAATAGAAGTCAGTTGAATGAATTATCAACGACTCGAAAGACAATACTTTTCAAAGATTTAAATTTTCAAGTTAGTTATATTAATGAAATTGCTGAAAATATTTGCCAAAGCAAGTTTTTTAATTTTTCTACTTTTTCCATTAATTTCGTTATGAAGACTTAAAGAAAGTGTACGTTGAATGCGTTGCAAAGAAATTGGATGTCATTTTTGTTTTGGACTGTTCGTCGAGTATTGGACCTGAAAATTGGATGAATCAATTGCAATTTGTGTCAAGAATAGTTCAAATGATGGATGTCGGTAAAGATTCAACCCGTGTTGGTTCGGTTTATTTCAATTCTGAAGCTTACGTTGGTTTTTCTCTCGACAAATATGGAACAAAAGATGGTAAGTTCTTGGGTTTTTTTTGTTTTTTAACTTTGTCAATTGAAGCTGAAACAGAATAAGCATAAAGAACTATAAGATAAAAAAACGTTTACAGAAAACAAAGAGTAAATTGAAAAATGTTAAAAAATAATTTCAAATGAACTTTTTTTGAATTCAGACGAAACTATACAATTTTTTTCAAGAAACCATCTTTTTGTGACATTGCAATATATCGTATATTTTCTGGAGTCTTTAATGTTTCCTTATTTACTTGTAAATATATGGATTATAAAGGGTTATAACGAAGAGGAGAAACGTAGGAGACACATTCTCACTTAACTCAATGGCTTTAAGAAGCAAAAATTTCTTAAAGCATTATTCCTCATTACCACTCAATTTTAGCGGGTGGCATTATTTAGTTTTGTGCACTATTAATACGACTTTTGGATTTTGCATATTGTAAATTGAACTCATTTGTAGTAGACTGATTGGAATTATCATTTATTGCAAGTTAATATGATATGGTGAATTGGAAAACAACCATTTCAAAAACTATAAAACGTTTTAATAAATGAAGATTTAAGATAATTAAAAAATAAAATAATAAATTTCCTTAACTTACAAAAATGTATTTCGATTAATTTGAGTGATTGTATACACTTGGACTTTGAGGATATTTAATCTATATAGTCATTTATTATAATTATTATTATCATTATTATCATAATTATTTTTTTTATTAATATTATTATTATTATAAGAACTTCTTACGATTTCCACCTCCGATCTCTTTTCCATTGACTTTGTATTTTTTAATAAATACAATAAATCTTCTCTTTTCTTTTAAAAGCTTCTCATTGATTATTTTTTACGAAAGGTGGTCTTAACGAGAGGGGTGGTCCTATTATGGAGGGTTATTTGTCCCAGTAAACTACTGTGTAAATTTGGTTCCGAAGAAATAGAGGTCTTAACTAGAGGTGGTCTCTTTAGGGAGGTGGTCTTAAGTAGAGGTTTTACTGTATTATTATTAATATTATTATTATTATTATTATTATTATTATTATTATTATTATTATTATTATTATTATTATTATTATTATTATTATTATTATTATTATTATTATTATTATTATTATTATTATTATTATTATTATTATTATTATTATTATTATTATTATTATTATTATTATTATTATTATTATTATTATTATTATTATTATTATTATTATTATTATTATTATTATTATTATTATTATTATTGCTTTGTAGAGGTAATTCAAGCAATTAGAAATCTCCCTTTCAGTGAAGGGGGTACAGCAATTGGAGATGCGCTAAATTTAGCTCACGATCAGATGAAAGCCAGGTTACGCAACGATACCGTACCTGTAATGATTTTGGTAACTGACGGTCAGTCGAATATGGGCAGAAAACCAGAATCTGAAGCTCTTGAAATCCGAAATGATGGGGTCCATATCATTTGCATTGGAATCACAAATGAAATTTCAAAGTTTCACTTTATCCTTTAGTAAAATACTTTTGACAGCAAATCTTTCAGAGATCAACTGATAAGAATTTCAACATCCAATCGCTATTATCATATAAACGATTTTGAATCCTTGAATTCGATTTCAGTTGAAGCAATGACTAAGGAATCCTGCCAAGGTTTGCATTTTTTATAAAGAATATAAAAGGGAGATTTCTCAAAAATAAAAGTATTATTTCTAACTGCAAAACTGTCACAACAAGCTGAATTAAAAAAGTAAGATAATGGACACAATAACCGTACGCATTATAGCCAGAACCGTTAATTAAATAGTAATTAAATAGAATTAGAATTTAATTTCCAGATTTAAAAAGATTTAAATAATATAATAAAAGTACATAATAAAATTATAAATTAAAATAATAAATTAAATATATTTAAAAATGATTGAAAATTAAAATATAAAATATTTATTGAATGCTTGTGTGCGAATATTCCCTATTCCATTATTAACTCATGCTTGCAAAAATATTCTCAAGGCCAAAAACAGAGATTGTTTAAATAAGAGAGATTTTGTGTTATTTGAAATATTATGGATGTTATTAATTTAAGAAATCAAACATCTAATATTCATTACTCAACCTAATAACCTCCCCTCATTTTTGCTAGTGTCATTTAACTAATCTGTACAAAGGTTAAAGGGAAAGTATTATACGCAAGTATCTATAGGGAAATATTTTGATTTTAAGGTAAATTTGAGTAATTCAGTAATATTTATTAATATGTATGAACGATGGGGGCTCAAAAATAAAATTACTCTGTTTTATTATTTGATTTATAGATTTATACCTATTCTGGTATTCGTTTTCAGTCATACAAACGTCTGTCCTATTTTGAGGGGTCGAGTTTTTCCAAACTCCAAAAATCCTATTTTACATTTGTTTTCTTTTTTATATATTTTCCAATTTTGAATCAATTTATTTTTTTAGCCGTCAATAATAAGCCAAAGAAAAATTGTCAGGATTTTGAATTAGCCGCGAAATCAGAATTGTGTAATATTTTCATTGTTTTTTTACAAATTATTAGAATGATCATTTTTTATGCGTTTTCAGGAAGCCGCAACATCAAGCTCACGAAAATTAACTTTTGACTGTATTTATTGGAGAAAATAAATTTTATTGAATTTTATTGTGTTTTTTTTATTATTTATCGAAATTTCTTATTGTTCAAGGTCACGTTCAAATGTTTAATTGCTTTTATTTGGTATATCACGCGTCTTTATCAGGGTAACTTTTAAGGTCCCTGTGACCCTTTTGGCAATGTAACTGCTCCATCCTATATTTTATTGCCTAGCGTTACATTATCTATGTAGCAGATATAGAATTTTAAATTCACAATAAATTCAAAAAAATGTGGAACCTTTGTATAATATTCAATAAATTAATATATTGTTTAACGAAGTCTCCTAATTTTAAGATATAAGTGATGGAAAACATTTCATTACATTAATGAAACGATATTTTTATTACTTTTATTATATCATAAATGTAGGATAAATGAAGAACTGAATGAAGAATAATCAGCATGTGTTGAAAGAACCTTAACTTCTAAGCCTAACCCTTAACCCTAACCCTAACCCTAACCCCTAACCCTAACCCCTAACCCTAACCCTAACCCTAACCCTAATCTGGTCTGTTGAAGGTCATTTGATAATTAATATTAAGAAAACTTTTAAATATTTATTTTGTTCAATTTTAAATCTTTTTGACACGACGTGACGCTCTGAAAAAGTTAAATATTAAAAGAAAATTTTGTATTGGTTTTTTTTTAATTTAATTTTTCATGCTTAACAAGATACTTTTCGTTTTAGTTATTAATCAATTAATTTTTAAAAACAATGTTTTTTAATTATTTTAATTAAATTTTTATATTAATTATATTTCAGGATTTTAATTTGTCGTAGTTGAATAAAAACATCGAAAAGTTTAATTAAAAATTAATTAATGAATTACGAAATAACGAAATCTGAATAGTAAAATGCTTTTTTGGAGTTGAAGTAGAAATAGGTAGCAAGTGAAAAGATAAGAACGAATATAATAATTGTAAATCAGAAGCAATTCATAAGACTAATAATTTTAAAAATACAATTAATTAATTATTACCTAATCTATTATCAAAATTTCACTTTTGACAGTAGTATGTTTAACTGCGGGAATTAAAGTAAAGTTTTATTTATTTGTTTAAGAAAAATTAATTTCAGGGGTGGAAATCGCGGTGATGAAAGACAATCATCAAGAATCTAAAAAAGCAAACAAAATCAACAAAAACCTTTAAAGTTGGTCGAAGAAACTTGACTGCACATCGCTAATTCATTTACCAATCAGATTTAAGATAAAAGTAATTGTGAAGTTGTACTGTGAAAGTGAATTCAGACTTGTAAAATTGTTGTGATGTTGTGTCAGCAAATAAAGCTTCAATATTATTAGGTGTTATTTATTTATCTTTTGTGAGTATTAGAAGTTCGATTCAGTAATGATCAAACACAACAAACTGTTATACGTACATATGAAAATGAAATCGAAAAGTGAGTAATACATAATAAAATAGTAAATATATTTAATAAAACATCCTTATAAAGTCCACTCATTAAAAAGTACACCTCTCTTAATGAAAATGAGCCGCATTTGTATTTTAAGGGTATTGACTCTTTATACAAAGTGCATCGCTTTAAAGTACACAATTTTATTTATATAATTTTAAAAAATATTAAGTAACTCAATAGAAAGAATATCAATATAATTATTTTAAATATTTTTTATTTTTTATGATCTTTAAAATTCTTTTTAGAGGTTTATTAGTGAAATATATTTATAATATTATTAAAAGATTAAATATTTAAACAATTAAGTTGTTTTAATATTAAGAAAATTATTTCATAATAAAATTTTTATGAGCCCATTTAAAAATGAAAAATCGCAACAACACTACAGCAACAAAAAGACAGTTTGTGTATTTTGAGAAGAAGATAAAGATTATAGAATATCTACGAAGGAATAAAAGCGTATGACACTGACAAAAACATACTTGCACACAATGAGTGACCAATCACAAATTACTATAAATCTGTCGTAAACGTAAACAATGCATTCTTATAAGCAAAGAAAATACCACGTGCAACAATAACAAGCAATAAAAACACTTTTATATTTGTATGTTTATATATCTGTGTAACGGCTTTCTTATTGAATCATCTTATAAAAAAATTAATTGAGGTTTTTGAGTATATGTATCTTAAATGCAAATTTAAAGATAAAATGTCATTTTTTTGCGGAACACGGGTTGAGAACCACTGGTCTATGGAATATGTTCTCTTATAAGTACACCTACCTTTAAGAATTACACGCAAAGAAGAATTGTTTGCAAATAGGTTGTACTATATATGGATGTTTTAGTGTACTTTTATAATTATTAATTTTTAACTACGTTAATCGATAAATTTTTTAAAAAACAGTAAATATTTTTTTATAATTATATTTTTATTTTAAAATAGATGTTACAAAAATAAATTTTATAAGCAATTTTGTTGAACTTTTTATTAAAAATAAGTTGAAATAATTAAAATTAGATTTGCTGTTTTTGACACACAAATTAATTTCTACTATTTATGAAATTTTATTTTAATTCATTTCAATTAAAGTCTACCATAAAAATTATTTTTTTTCTTTAAATTTTCTTAATTTTTTTTGTAAATTTTCTTTAAAATCATTGGAATATAAAATTCTAACTAAAATCCATATTACGATTTTTTATATATATAATAAAAAAGAGAGAATATTGATATTTACAGTGACTAAAATCAATACAAAGTGCTATTTGCTGAAAAATATAAAAATGAATTAGCACTCATCATAAAACTCTAATTGCAGAAAATGTATTTACTCTAGCAGAGCTCATTTAAACAATTGATATCAATCAAAAAAAGGAAGTGCTGATATTGCTACAGCAAATTAATGTCATCAATTACAGGCCTCCTTTGAATAGTAATATCCCATAGTCAGTTCGTCGTGGCGTACATTAGTGACTCCTTTTCATGGGTAATGCTCCTGAAAGTAAAATAGAAGTTAATCAAAATAAATAAGAATATTGACTGTATGCGGGAGAAAATATTAAATTATTAACCTTAAAAATAACATAAATATAATTACATTTTTACATATTTTATAAATTTTTCATTTTTATATATTTTTATATTTTTTGTATTTATGTTATTTTACACTTTTATATTTTTATATTTTTATATTTTTTTATATTTTTTTGTTTTTTTTACATTTTTAATGTTGTTTTACAATTTTATATTTTTATATTTTTATATATTTTTTTACATTTTTTATGTTATTTTACACTTATATTTTTATATTTTTTTATATTATTTTGTTTTTCATACATTTTTAATGTTATTTTACACTTTTATATTTTTATATTTTTACACTTTTATATTTTTTTGTTTTTATATTTTTTTTACATTTTTTATGTTATTTTACACTTTTATATTTTTTATATTTTATAAATTTTTTACATTTATATATTTTTTATAATATTATAATATTAGAGTATAGAATTAAATAGGGCCAAAGTTTACGTAAAGGTTCAATAAAATAAATCAAAAACTTATAAAATATGTATGTAAAATTCCCAAAATATAAAACTTATTTAAATTCATAGAGTAATATGTAGGTCACATTATATCAGTCAATATCGAAAGTTTTTTCATTTCATTAATTATTGTTGATAATAATAATAATAATAATAATAATAATAATAATAATAATAATAATAATAATAATAATAATAATAATAATAATAATAATAATAATAATAATAATAATAATAATAATAATAATAATAATAATAATAATAATAATAATAATAATATCCAGTGGCCTCACTAGTGGAATATCGCTGTCTATGATTCTATGTCACTCCATGAAATTAGTCTTATGCATTGTTTCAGTGCAATCGGACCAGTGACAGAAATGTATTATATTATTTAAATATAAAAATATCTTTGTTCTGTTAGTTATAAACACAAAAACGTGTTATAGTTTTGCGTGTATAATAAAATAACTACTCCAGAATATAACATTATGTTTGTTCATTTCTTTGTACTAACTTCTGATAAGTTACACCGAAATGGTACCACGCGCGGCGGCCGGCTGACCCGGTTTCAGAATAGCAGCAGTGACGTGCACATTTTCCAGAGTTCCGCTTCTGCGTTCCTGCCACAGCACATCACTGGTTCTTCACACTGTCGGTCGAAAGGAACCCCTAAGTTCAATGGCTTCACTCGGGGACTTCGTGTTGATGCTCTGTCAACCGTCAAAAACATCGATTTTTGGGTCGCGGATAGGCGCCCTTGGCCCTCGAATGCGGCTTTTTCGCACAGTTAATTAGTTCATGTCTAACATAACCTACAATAGCGTTCGTTTTGCCCACTACACGTGCTTAAAATCCCTTTCTTTATGTCGTTGTATTGGATATTGGTGGTTTTGAAGTTGCTGTTTTTGATAATTGTCTTGAATTTATAGCATCAATATTGTGTATTGTGGTAAGTATTAAGCGTTTATTAGCCAAGTAAGGGAGAATAATGATTGTGAAACTATATCAATAACTTTTTAGGTTTAATTTATTAATCAATTTGCTGCACCTAATGAGATTAAAGCGAAGCACATGTAAAATCAAAGTATCAGTATCTTCTCTTGCACCAAAAACTCAGGATGAGTTTATATGTGTCCTAGCAAATAATGTGAAGGAGAAGCTTGTCATGGATATAAAATCTGCCAGGTATTTTTGGATCATGTTCGATAGCACACCTGAGACATCACACACTGACCAAATCTCCGAAGTTATCAAATATGTAAAAATTCACAATAGGAAAGTTGAAGTAAGAGAAATATTTCTGAGCTTTTATTAGAAATACCAAGGCTGAGTAGGCATCTGAAGGCAGCAGAGATTGATCTCGAAAAGCCAAAGACTGGTCAGCACTTGGCGTTTTGAAAATCATAGCTGCATGGGATTATATCTCTCTCCATATCTCTCAGTAAGCCTACAATGATTTCTTACGATCTGTGTGTCTGTGACTTTATGTGAAAGCAGTTTTTCAAAGCTAAAGTTTATAAAGAACTATTCGCGATCTACCATGGAACTTTCTGATCTTTCTGAGCTTTCTGATCTTGCAATATTATTAATTGAAAGTGATTTGGCGAAATGAGTTGATTTCGATGAAGTAATTAACAGGTTTGCAGCTCTAAAGCCCAGGAAAAGAAATTTAGTCAATATTTAATATAACATAAAATTATATATTAAAATAAAAATTAAAAAAGTAACATATTTTCTATGTAGTTCTTAGTTCTGAACTTCTCACGACTTTTTAGTAATCGACCTTGAATTAGTTTTTTCTTCTATTGCCTTTGTAAATATAGGACCTATATTTATAAACGTTATTAAGGATTCTTTATGTTTACGTTATTTGACACTGGTGGGCTCGGTCTATGTGGTGTCGTGAGGGGGTGACGCTACTGATAATATCATTTTACTTTAAATGTTAGATGATTGCCATTTAAAAAATGTCAATGCAAGCTTTGTGATGTCCGGTGCAAATACCAACATTAAGGAAAATGTTCAGGACCATAAAATAAAGTTTTCAAAGATGATAAAGTTGAACATATCCACTATATCACAGAAATGTTATCTTTGAAATTTTGACATTACGAAACAGTTGTCTAGTTGTATAGGAAAAAATATATAAATACCGTATTTCCCCTATAATAAGACCTACCTCGAAAATAAGACCTAGCATGAATTATTCGCCCACAAAAAATATAAGACCTACCCTGAAAATAAGACCTACTTTGAAAGATCTGTTTACTTATTTACATAACGAAAAAAATAGTAATTTCGGCTAGCACCGTGCACAAGGTATTAAAAACTTCCTAATCGAGAGAAGAATTGATCAGATCATGATACCTGCCGGAATGACTGGATATCTTCAAACACTCGACATTGCGATCAATAAACAATTCAAAGATTACCTCAGAGCAGAAATAAATGAGTATATTAAGAAAAGAATGGAGCGAAATCAACGTGGGAATTTGGTAAAGCCAAAAATACAAGAGGTTGTATCTTGGGTCGCGAAAGCATGGAATGCAATCACGGATACGTCCATTGGTAACGCACTAAGAGCAGGATACTTGGATAAAAATTGCTCGTTTGAAGATAGCTATATTGCCAGGCATTCGAGATTTGGACCGATGATCTTGGATGAAATTGAATCACGGATGGGCAATATTGTAACCCCGACTGACAGTAATGATGGTGATGTAAATGAGGTGGATGACATGATTATATTTGAATAAATGTCTAGTTTTTAAACGTAATAAATTTGTTTTGAAAATATGACCCGAAAATAAGCCCTAGGTAGCTTTTTTTCTGAAAATTTGAAGTAAGACAGTGTCTTATTTTCGGGGAAATACGGTATATATGTAGAAAAGTGAACTTACATTTAAAATTTTAAAAATGTCTGTTATGTAGTCTTTATTTACAAAATTATACTGGTGTATTTCTAAACGAATCTTACTAAGTTATTATTACCTCGCAATACATTCAAATTAAATTAGATAATGTATTATTTTATGAATGCTTGAAAATATACATACATTGTGGAGAATTGATTCTATTGGATTAAAAGTTATTTTGTCTAAACGTCAATACTAAAAGTCAAAATAATGAAATAATTCATTAGAGCACAATTTTAGAAAGTTTTGATAAAATATTCCGTAGAATTATTTTTATGAAATGAAAAAATATTTTGTCATTCACGGTTAATAAATTAAATATTATTATGCTTTTCAAATCTCAGGACAACAGCAAAAACTGGTTTTAATATTTTATTAATAAAATTTAATTTATTATAAGAACTTTTTTCAATTTCCAAGACTGATTTCTTTTCCAATGACATTGTATTGACTATGGATCAGTAAATATATCGATGTTTTTGATATCCACGAATTTTCGGCACTGCCTTTTGCCAGTGAATTCATTTATGAAAAATTAATTTATATATATTTTTGAAAATCATTTTAATAATAAAGTAAAATATTTTATAATATTTTTATATTTTTATAAATGTTTTTATAAATAATTTATATTTTTTTTAAAAATCTGATGGACAGAAAAACAAAATTAAAAAAAATCGCTGATGGAAATGAAATGATTAATATCTTACAGAAATGCAATAATTACATTTTATTATCATTTTCATCTTTTTTTAATGTACATTTTTATTGCAGTGGTATAAATTGACAGCGTTACTATACGCATCTGTTCACGGAGAGCTTTAATAATATTAGATTTATATTAAAAATTATAGTTAAAAGTAATAACAAAATACTTACGTCCCATATTTTTTACCCACTATGCATTGCCACTGAGGCTTAAATTCCAAATTCATTTTTTCACGTATTTCCAAAGCAATATTCCTTTCTACGTTTTGATTTTTCGGATTCGATACGGCTTGTTCGATGATTTTCGCGGCAATGTTTTTCACATTTTCCGGCATGTCTGTCTGTTCGATTTCGATCTGATAAATCATTTTCAAATTGAAAAAGATCAAAAGAGAAAGAAAAATCAATAAGAAATTAAAATTTGTATTTTTTTACGGACAATGAATATATCTAAAAAATATTTTTTCGGATTTTCTTTTGGTAGATTTATATTTATTAATTTCTAAAAAAATATTCAGCACACAAACAGAAGCAGATTTTATCTGCAATTTGATTATATTAGTAACAATGATGTGCTAATACAAACAAGAAATTGTAAAAAAAAATTGTCAACAATTGACTTGTATCGCACTTTTGTGATTGTAGATTTTTCTGAAAATTTTTATAGTGCTGAATTTTTATTTAATAAATCACTAGATTAACTATTATTATTATTGTTATTATTATTATTATTATTATTATTATTATTATTATTATTATTATTATTATTATTATTATTATTATTATTATTATTATTATTATTATTATTATTATTATTATTATTATTATTATTATTATTATTATTATTATTATTATTATTATTATTATTATTATTATTATTATTATTATTATTAATAATTATTTCTAAAATATTTTTTCATAAAAGCCTGTTGTTACGTCATAAAAATTCATTTTGCACAATGTTTTTGACACCTAAATTGCAGCAAATAACACAAATTTATTTTTCAATAAAAATGGGAAATTAGGAATGTTTTAGTAATCATTTAAAACATTATTATTATTATTATTATTATTATTATTATTATTATTATTATTATTATTATTATTATTATTATTATTATTATTAGTAACAATATTTCATTATTATTTCAATTATTATTTCTAAAATATTTTTCATTAAAAACCTGCTATTACACATCACACAAATTCGTTTTGTACAATCAAATTTCAATCAAAAAGGGAAATTAGGTATTTTGTAAAAATTATTGAAAACATTATTATTTATTATTATTATTATTAATTATTATTTTTATTATTATTAATTTTTTGCATTATTTTTTTTACATCTACATATTCATAATACAAATTCTGAACCGGGTCGGCAATTGTTATTATTTTTCATTGATATTTGGTTACGCTTCAATGAATAATGTAAAAAAATGTATCAAGCTAAATTACTTTTTTGTCCTTAAAATAGTAATAAATTATAAAGGAAATTTTTTCCTATTACTTTTTAATTAAGAATCCAATATAAATTAATTACAAATAAATAATTTTGTTAAAGTTCTAAAATATTATATTAATAATGGCATTGATCAACATATACGTAAAACACCAATCCAATATATATATATATATATATATTATATATATATATATATATATATATATATATATATATATATATATATATATATATATCAACTGCAAAATATTTCGACAGACTTACTCTCAACGTCGGGTAGAATTGAAATTCAAATTATATCGATTTAACACTAGAACTATCAAAAAATTACTCATTTTAACTGGTGTTGATATAAGTAACCAAAGTAAAAAACTTTTTCTATAATTTTGTTCCAACCATCTCAATGTCGTGAATCTGTCTTTAAAGTAATGGTTGTTAATAAGGTAGGTGACAAATTATGTCTATTAGCTACCGTGAATTTTGTATACTTAACATCCATAAAATAATAATTTTCCAATAATTTATTTCAAAAACAACACTATCTTTTTTTATAATATTATTTAAACACAATATATTTGAGGAGTATTTTAAGTGTCAAATATTGATATTTTCAGGAGGACAGATTTCATTCATCATACATTTTATTCGCAATAATATAAATCTATTATTTTCAATTCTTAAAGTATAAACATTTTACAATATACATTTAAAATGTTAACCCTTTTCTCTTACATTAATCTTCCCATCTTTGTTTCTTCCACTGATATTTAATTTAGAGAATTTTGTAGAATTTCAAAAATCCGTCTATCGTGACCTTGGTCTTTAACCTTACAATGGTCATGCAAATAAAGGTCAAGTATCTGGCAAAATTTTTGCTAACTTTTGTCAAAGGTGTTATTATAAGGGAAATGCTTACTCACTTCAAATTCCTGCAGCTGTTACTTTATTGGCTGTGGAATGAGCCATAAGCCAATAAACGTTGATCTAGGTCTTTACGTGTACGCGGCTAATTGAGCAATGTATTGATATAGGCACTTTAACATTCTTGCCATAATTAGTGTTAAGCAAAAACAAATTGGCATAAATTTTTGCCAAGATGAGTGGAAAGGGTTGATTTAAAATACTATTTTAAAAATATTTTCCATAATTAATCTTTAAAAGTTAGAATTAAATTTTTAAATATACATTTATTATGTATGATACTCAATTACACCTGTTTTCGTGGAATGATTACATCTGTAATACAAATTGGTGTAAGCCAACTATATTAGTTAGTTTTGTGATTTAATACTTATTAATTTTTTAAAACCCTTTTGGAAATGGCCGTCAAGTAAGAGAATAAAATACATTCTAGTGTTTAAATTGTGATCCCAAATGATATGAAATCATTATTCAAGCTCATAAATATTACTTTTTTACAACCTTTTTTACAATTACTTTTTTATTTTAAATTCTTTCTAATATCTTTTTTGGCCTCTTTATAGGAATTTATGCTTTAAATTTTGGATTTATTTAGAATTAAAGTAAGTTAGGTATATTTATACTTTTAATTTATTAAAAAACAAAAAAAATACATTTCGTAGAATTTTCAACAAATTCTAAAACTTTTTTTCAGTATTTTTCGAAAAAGTTTTGTTTACCACTGGGTCTTTTTATTTTTGATATTTGACCACATTTTTTATTTTTCCAAAATTATAAAAATCTTCAACATTTTCCTGTCATTGATGATTCTGGAATTGTCAAATTGTATAATACCATTAATTTTTTTTTTAATTTTATTTTAAATTTCTTACGATTTACGAGTTTTTTCTCAAAATTTGTTGCAATTGTAGAAGCTCCTGGTTGAATTGTTTCAGAAATATTTGAAATGTTCTGAAAACCTGAAATTAATTATAACTTGAAGAATAAATCTTACGAAATATTCTCTTCAGCTTCGTAAAAAGGCAAAGTTTTAACCGAAATTTCAGAAAGATTTGAAATGCTGTAAACAATTAATAAAATTATAAAATAAACCTTACGAAATTTCATTTTCTTGATTACTCAAAATAAAGTTGTTTGAATTTTCAAAAAATATAATTTTTCCCCATTTTTAAATAAAATATTTCAATAGTAATAAAATAAAGTATTAATATTCCATGTAATAATGTAATATCAAAAGTTTATCACGAATATCAAAATCACTTGAAAAAGGCAGGGCCGAAAATTCGTGAATATTAATATAACATCGATATATTTACTGATTCATAGTAAAGTTTTTTAATAAATACAATAACTTTATAGATTTATTTTTATATTATTTTTATGGAAAGCAATTAAAAAATAATCAAAATATCCATGATTTTTTGTAATTGGCATGAAAATATTTGTACTGATATTCTCCTAACAATATTTGATTGTATTTTTTAAATATATCGAATTTTTCGGGTAAAACTTCAACAAAAATTTATATTAAGCACGACTTAACTTAGTTAAAATTGAATGAATTAAGATTCTTCAAAAAATAAAATTATTAAGCTACCAACTTTGCCAGAATGATCTTGAAATAATTCGATAATAATAAAAACACTCATTAAATTTTGATACACACCTGACTATTGAAACTTTTAAATTACGACTGATAAATATTGTGATATAAATTCAATACTAACAATAATGTTTTATTCATATTATAACATTTAACATTAAAATGAATATATTAAATTTTCTTCCTTTTTCAGTGCTTTTTTCTGGAAAAAAAGGTGCCGGAACGTATCTGTATTATCCTTTATATGCAAAAAAATGACGCTGAAATTAGCTAACAAATAAAATAATTATGCAGGACACAAAATATACACTTATTAGTTATTAGTAACTTATTACCGATAAATTTTATAATGTAGAAAAAATGTAAAGAAAAATGAAATCGTAAAGTTGTTATAGCAACTTCCATAATTTTTTCCAATTTTCGTCAGACAAATCATCTCGACTCCTTTCCTTGCTCTTAGTATCTACAGCAGAATGTCTTCCCGAAGTAACCATAAATCAATATACTTCGAAGGATTTAAAATTGTAATTGACTATTTGAAATGTCAGAAATAGAAATATGACAAAAAACCAAAACATATGTCAATTTTTGTAATTCAGCGAAAAAAGGTGCCGGAACGCCGTTATGGAGCGTTCAGCCAGAAAAAAAGCACTGTCCTTTTTTATAAAATTATTCAAAGAAAACAGTTATGGAGCGTTCAGCCAGAAAAAAAGCACTGTCCTTTTTTATAAAATTATTCAAAGAAAACAGTATTTTAAAACATATTTTAATTCTAATGAATTTTCTTTTATATGTTAAATATATTTTATTCTTTTTTTTATTATGAATAATTAAATTAAATTAAATAATTACAAATTACAAAATCTTGTGTAATTGGTCGTGAGATGTGGGTTTGGCACTACCACCCTGCGCTCTGGCTCTGGATTATTATATATTATTTGAATTATTAACATGGAATTCAAGGAATTTTTTAATTATATTGATAAATTAGAAAATCTTATATTTTACTTGGAAACGTGTAAAATTATTAAAATTAAAGGTGTGGCCGTTTTCATACGAACATCAAATGAATATTTTTCAAACAAGTAAAGTTAGAACATGGGTGTTTCCCAATTAATAATTCCCATATCTTACAATTATATTTTATCCTGTAAATAAAATAGAAATAAATTAATTTGTTTATAAAAGAATATTAATTAACTTTTAATGGTTTTTTTTAATTTTTATCATAATAAGTGTTAAACGGTGTAGGAACATAAAATTAATTGATACAATTTATTTATTGAATTCCACATCTTTGTAAAAAGTGTATCTGGTATTTGCGAATTTTGGAATGGCATTACATTTGAATGAATATGACTCCTGATTTCGGGTTGCTTGCAAATTTAATTGTGATGGTGAAGTCTTCATTGTCCGAGCGTAATTGTTGATTTGAACTTGACATACCCATTGACTGCATGTTATGTGATCTAACAACAAGCACCAGCTTTAAGAGATTTGTCATTTGCAATGCGCGTTTGATATATAGTTGAGATTTGAGAGTTTTAAACACATTTTTATTGATTAAAAAGATAGAGATGTTTGAAAGAAAGTGTATATATAAGAATATTAAAACAATGTTTTAATTTAATTAATTTAATAATGTATTTGCAATTTAATTATTAAATTAATATATTTATTAATTTGAAAGTCAGAGGCATTAAAAACGGAAGCAAATTTGACTTTCAATTCATTATTTAATTAAAATTTTGTCATAAACATAAATAGTCAATTATAATAAAGTTGTATCTTTGACAAATAAGTAAAATGTTTTATAAATAACATGTAAAATATTTATAAATATTAGAAAAATAAATACCAAAATGAATACCGTAAATAGTCGCGTATAAGTCGAGAAATTTACGTCAAATTTTCAAGTCAAAATAGCCACTTCGACTTATACGCGGGTCAAAAAACGTACAAATTAATTTTTAATGAAATCATTAAATTTTTTTTTATTTTTGTTACTTCGACTTATACGCGGGTTTCCAATTTAGGACTTAAAAACCTCTTAAAATTTATTCGACTTATACGCCAGTATATACGGTATATATAATTTTTATAGTCGAAACTGTCGAAACATTTTTATAATTAAATCATTGCAATTTTTTTATCCAAAAATAAGTATATATTTTTTTAATTTTCCTAAGTTTTAATTAATTTTTGCATTGGATTTTTATTTACTTAAACATTTGATATTCCTTTCTGTACCCCCTCACATAACCCCAGCACTTCCATAGTTGCATTGACACTTAAGAATTTGATTTTGTCCTTGAATAAAAAATATTATAAAAATAATAAAATGTTCAATTTTATATTTATTATTAAAATTAATTTGAAAAGAAAATTTAAACGAGTGAAAATATTGGTCACTCACAAGTTATCCTTAATGATCCTACGTAGATGTCTCTACGGGCAGTTTGAAAATAAAAGAAAAGGAAAAAGAATAAAATGATAAATCGAAAATATATTTCATTGTTCATATTAAAATTGCTAGACATAAATTTGCCAATCAGTTATCTTTTTTTAATGTCATTTATTTCAAAGAAATCCAAAAGTTAAATTAAGGAAATTAAAAAAATTTATTCTTTTTTAATAAAAATCCAATTCAATTTGACTTTGTCTCCATTAAATCTTTCTTTGCATTTTTAACAAACCTTTTACACTGAAATATTTTATTTGTTTTAATTCAAAAAAACACACAGTAAAATGTACATTTTTATTTGTATATAAATGGTTTATAAATGAAAATTAATTTTGACATGCCAATAAAAAACCTCAACAAAAGTGAAATCATTGAGGAAAAGATATCAAAATTGGGTGAAAAAGCAAAATGTAATTGAAAAAGTTTGGATATCTATTTAGAATATCTATGAAAAGGCACCAATGCTTATAAACATACAGAACTTCATTAGAAGTATACATCACTCCCGTACATCTACATAAATGTATACATAAATGTATTTGATAATAAATGGAGCCATGTACACAAGTAATACCATCGACACTGTCTACTCAATGCATCCTATAACAATACATATATTACCCATGATACATATTTTTAGGCAATATATATCTATATATCAAGAAGAATTACATTACAATAAGTTTGGTTTTTAATAAATATTTCATCCTTACAAACTTGTTGTATTGATATTTAAATTTTTGACATTTTAAATTTCCCGCTCAAATATTTTATTTTTAAACAAAGATTCGAGACCTCTGTAATGAATTGCATCTAAAACAAGAACATTTGTAATAATAGTCTTTATTCATGTGGACTCTATATATTAATCATATGATTTATTTCAACAAAAATTCATATTTCGCGCAATTATATTAAACACTAGCTGGGGTACCCGGCGTTGCACGATTTAAAAAATAGTAAACAGACATTTAAAAATTTTACAGGACACACATAGATTATCAGCCCAAAAATAAAAAATATATATTTTTTTGATAAATTTAAACCAAATTACATGTATTTTCTTAAAAATTTCTGATTTTGTCTTTATTTATTGCCATTTCCACACATTCACGCACACAATCACTTTAGATTTTGCTTAGAAATATTTTTCTATCCTTAAGGTGTGTAATACAAAGACAAATGTAATACAAATAATAATACGTAGTATTAAAATGAATAATAAAATGTTTTCTAACTTTGAAAAATTTTAGCAAAAGCAATTCGTTAAATGAATTTAAGAAAAGTTTTGAAATTTTTAAATTTGACCTCAATTTGACCTTAAATTGTGGGGAAAGGGTTGACCTTAAGATTTGACCTTAAATTGGCGGAAATTGGACTTTGACCTCAACACCTGACCTTAAAATTACCTAAAATTGACTTTGCTCTCAGAATTTGAGCTTAAAATGGCTTAAATTGACTTTAAACTGTGGTCATATGACATTGACCTTAAAATTTGATCTTAAACTGTCCTTAAAATGGGCATGGCCTTAAAATTTGACCTTAAGTTGACTTCAAAATTTTCTATGACCTAAAGTTGACGTTAACGATGAGTCATCGTGAGCTCACTTCTACTAAATAACCAAAAACACCTCTAACTATAGTAAAATTGCACTTAAAAATCAATAAAATTATTTTTAAAAAAGCCGCCAAAAATTTGACCTTGAAAGGGCTAGGTTCAGATAACTCATATAGGTTGGAATTTAAAGATTTTAAATTAGATTAAGTTTTGAACTGGATTTTAATCGTCTTTCTTGAAAAGTTAGGAAAATATTTTCTTCAACAAAAATGTACTACTCGCAAAGCTTGCAAAGGAAAATTTAAAGACTTTTGCATGATAAAGTTCCGGAACCTGGCTCATTTAAGATACAAAATATTTGTTTTTTGTATTTTTGATTATTTTCCACTGAAATTTCCAAAAAGTCGTGATTACTAAAGTAACTTGTAACTCTCTATATTTTGAAAAAAGAAAATTTTCAAAAATCTCAAAGATTACTTTTTCTAGTCAAATTTTTCTTTTTGAAAAATTTAAACTTTTCGCCAGAAAATCTTGAAGAGATACAAAAATGTTGTGGTCAGCAAAGGTATAGGTGACGTCATCCCTATATTTTAGCCGAATTAATTTTTTGAAAATCTCAAACCCCTGCGCTACAGCGATATAAAATAAAAAGGTAAAATTTCACTCTAAATTCAATATTTTCACATTTAAATCAATACTTGAATTTCTTTTTAAAAATGTACACTTAAAAATCAATAAATGCACTTTTAAATAAATAAAAATTAATAATCACGACAATCAATAATTGTAAAAATCAATAATCGCGACTTGACTTTGAATGGGGAGGGCCCTCTGTTGCTAACGAGTGTTCGGTAATTATTGGTGGCACCGGGGGCTCACATCTACCTACATTAAATTAATAATTAAAAGAAAGGTTTATAATAATTACAAAAACCATGATTGATGAAAATTGAGAAATAAAGTGAAGGAAACCCGAATATCGATGAACTATTTTTACATTTCAAAATACGATTGCTAAAAGCAGTTTGCCAAAATAGACATCTTTCTATTCCGAGAATTGAAGAAATAATAAGAAAAAGACAATTGTTAATGAGTACAAAATGTGAAGTGTATTCCGTTTTAAATATATGTTGAGATATGGAAAGTTTTATTTATTTAATTAATTAATGATTAATGATTAAAACACAGATTTAAATTGATTAGAATCCACAGCGTTAATTTTACTAAAAGTTTTAATTGAAGAAAATATTTTTAAAATTTATTTTAGTATTTGTAATTAAAGAAAAGGATGATGTCGTTGATGTGGTCTGATGCAAACGCTAAAACTATTTTAAGTGGCGTCTATTCACGGAATTATTTATTGTTATGACGCAGTTTTACAAATATAAAGTTAAAAATCACGCCGGCTTGTAAACAACGCAGAAACCGTCAAAACATCATAAATTACTACCGCAATAAGTTTCATTTCTCTTTCAATTTATTGCTAAATTAATAAGTAAAATCTCCAAAAATCAATTAAAGTTTTGTTTTAATTGTAAAATAAGATATTAATGAAATAACTTCAAAGAAAACAATAATGCATTCTATTCAAATGGACTTTCCCAACAAAAAAATTTTTTTTTACAAAAGAATCCATTTAGAAAATACCGAAAGATAAAAGATTATAAATGCAAAGTCGAAATTTTATTTTTTCCCCTCAGAATATCTACAAAGATTTTGTAAATAGAAATTTGCATCAATGATGCATTTGTTTAAAACAAAATTTTTAATAACTAAATTGAAACTAATTGTTAATTCATTCGCAACGAGGTTCTAATTTAATAGAAGAAATAGTAAATTAACTATTTAATTTATTCAAAGATTTAGTTGAGGAATATTCGCAATTAGTTGCACTTAAACAAGAATATGTTCTGTTTAATGAAATCCATTTTAACTAACGTCTGTCTTCAGAAACGTCAGTATAAATTCAAGTATCACCATGACAACTGGAAAACTAATTGTTTATATCCTATAATTCATGAAATGAAACGGCAAACGATTGTCATTCCCACCTAATCTTATTTGCTATAGATATTCTAGCTATATTCGGGTGTGCTTATACAGCATTTTTGTATTTCAATTCTCATTATTTTTTTATTATTTCTACTGGATGAAGTAAGTCAGATTTATTATTTTTTTCCAATTTCTTTTTGAGAAATAACAAATTTACTTAGGGACATCTTTATTTTAAGATGACTTTTGTTTAAGTAGTTCTTTATATATGTATAATGAATTTCTAAGATTAACTTTAACATTCAAACAAAACCTTTATTAATAATCAAGTAATAGAAGATATTTCATAACAATATGAATTCCTAGAATAATTTATTATAATTATAATATCTAATTATTTTCCCCCTCATATTTATTGGTTTTATATATTTATTTCTGAAGTTTTTTATATGTTCTCTTATTTGTATTATGAAATAAGGAATTTGTCTTGAATAACTGCTTATGATGAAAAAATTTCATCAGCAGTTGTTCCATTGACAAGTTATATTTCATTGATATTCATGAATTATATATAAATTACATTTTTACAATTTTCTAGGTTAGATTTGTTTAAATATATCACTAAATATCAACGTTTCAAATATTTATTTTCATTATTAATAATGTCTCTTACTGGATTTAAGAAGCAAATTAATAAAGCTAATCAAGTTTGGTTTTGAAATTAAATTAAAAAATTAATGTAAATATTAAGTTAATCAATGAAAAAGTCGGAGCAGCCAAAGGAACTGAATTAGAAGAAGACTATATTGAAACAGAAAAGGTTAAAAAATTTCCATCCAAAAATGATATATCTAAAATCATTTAGAAAATAGATCTATGTAAAAATTTATTCGATGAATTATTGAATAAGATCACAGAATATCTCCAACCTAATCCTTCATACAGGGCTAAATTGACCACTATGAATGCATTGCATAAAATATCTGGAAAGACTAACCAAAAATCTCTATATCCACAACCAGAAAATCAAATATCTGAAATATTTAATAAGTATGGTAAAGAATTAAAATCAACTACCTTTGGTAAGTTTATATTTAAGAATACGTTTTAATTACAGTTGTTAAATGTTTTTGCAATTACATAATTTATTACGTTTTCATATGAAAATTCAGTTAATTAATAAAATGTTAATCAGAAGTTAATTAAATTCAAAATTAATTATTTAATGCGTCTAGATTTATTTTGTTAATTGTTAAATCTATTTTCAAGACGAAACAGAGAATTGAGATTACATATTGTAAATCTCTAATTGGCAATTACAAAACGATTTCTCTACACAAATTTGTAAAAATTACGTTTTCATTTCTTTTTCCATTTTGATTATATTTAACCTGAATTTCATTTTTATTTCAAACAAATTTGAATTACTTTGACGAAATTTTGGCTTCAATAAAATTTTCAATGAAAAAGCAGAATTTATTTGATAGCAATACGAATTTGAGGTTATTAATATATATTATTAATATTGATTTGTGAATCGCATGTGATGCGTGCGATATTTTTACATTATTGTATATAAAATCTGGAAAATAAAGATTTCAACTTCACTGATAAGTTTCGGTAAGTAAAATCAATGCAAGGGAAACTTGGGGACATTCAGAGTTAGTTTAAATATTCAAAAATTTCCGGGAAGGAACTTGAGGGGGTTTATGAGTTTATTCATCCCAGAATCGGTAAATATAGCTAGATATTTCTCCAAACATCACTAACAAGCTCGAACTAACTCAATCTATGTTTAAAGCACTTAGAAACATTAAGAATCAGTTGAGATAGTTGGAAATTTGGTAGAGGGGGCTTGGGGGGTTTATGAGTTTATTCTTTCCAGAATCGGTAAATACAGCTAGATATTTCTCCAAGCATCACTACCAAGCTTCAACTAACTAAATCTATGTTTAAAGCACTCGGAAACATTAAGAATCTATTTACATTTTCGAAAGGGGGGCTTGGGGGGTTTATGAGTTTATTCTTTCCAGAATTGTCAAATATAGTTAGATATTTCTCCAAGCATCACTAACAAGCTCGAACTAACTCAATCTATGTTTAAAACACTCGGGAACATTAAGCATCTCTTTAGATATTCGAACATTTTCGAAAGGGGGGCTTGGGGGGTTTATGAGTTTATTCTTTCCAGAATCGGTAAATACAGCTAGATATATCTCCAAACATCACTACCAAGCTCAACTAACTCAATCTATGTTTAAAGCACTTAGAAACATTAAGAATCAGTTGAGATAGTTGGAAATTTGCTAGAAGGGGCTTGGGGGTTTATGAGTTTATTCATCCCAGAATCGGTAAATACAGCTAGATATTTCTCCAAACATCACTAACAAGCTCGAACTAACTCAATCTATGTTTAAAACACTCGGGAACATTAAGCATCTCTTTAGATATTCGAACATTTTCGAAAAGGGGGCTTGGGGGTTTATGAGTTTATTCTTTCCAGAATCGGTAAATACAGCTAGATATTTCTCCAAACATCACTACCAAGCTTCAACTAACTAAATCTATGTTTAAAGCACTCGGAAACATAAGAATCTATTTACATTTTCGAAAGGGGGCTTGGGGGGTTTATGAGTTTATTCTTTCCAGAATTGTCAAATATAGTTAGATATTTCTCCAAGCATCACTAACAAGCTCGAACTAACTCAATCTATGTTTAAAAAACTCGGGAACATTAAGCATCTCTTTAGATATTCGAACATTTTCGAAAGGGGGGCTTGGGGGGTTTATGAGTTTATTCTTTCCAGAATCGGTAAATACAGCTAGATATATCTCCAAACATCACTACCAAGCTTCAACTAACTCAATCTATGTTTAAAGCACTTAGAAACATTAAGAATCAGTTGAGATAGTTGGAAATTTGCTAGAAGGGGCTTGGGGGGTTTATGAGTTTATTCATCCCAGAATCGGTAAATACAGCTAGATATTTCTCCAAACATCACTAACAAGCTCGAACTAACTCAATCTATGTTTAAAACACTCGGGAACATTAAGCATCTCTTTAGATATTCGAACATTTTCGAAAGGGGGGCTTGGGGGTTTATGAGTTTATTCTTTCCAGAATCGGTAAATACAGCTAGATATTTCTCCAAACATCACTACCAAGCTTCAACTAACTAAATCTATGTTTAAAGCACTCGGAAACATAAGAATCTATTTACATTTTCGAAAGGGGGGCTTGGGGGGTTTATGAGTTTATTCTTTCCAGAATTGTCAAATATAGTTAGATATTTCTCCAAACATCACTAACAAGCTCGAACTAACTCAATCTATGTTTAAAACACTCGGGAACATTAAGCATCTCTTTAGATATTCGAACATTTTCGAAAAGGGGGCTTGGGGGGTTTATGAGTTTATTCTTTCCAGAATCGGTAAATACAGCTAGATATATCTCCAAACATCACTACCAAGCTTCAACTAACTCAATCTATGTTTAAAGCACTTAGAAACATTAAGAATCAGTTGAGATAGTTGGAAATTTGCTAGAAGGGGCTTGGGGGGTTTATGAGTTTATTTATCCCAGAATCGGTAAATACAGCTAGATATTTCTCCAAACATCACTAACAAGCTCGAACTAACTCAATCTATGTTTAAAACACTAGGGAACATTAAGCATCTCTTTAGATATTCGAACATTTTCGAAAGGGGGCTTGGGGGTTTATGAGTTTATTCTTTCCAGAATCGGTAAATACAGCTAGATATTTCTCCAAACATCACTACCAAGCTTCAACTAACTCAATCTATGTTTAAATCACCAGGGAACATTAAGAATAAGTTGAGATAGTTGGAAATTTGGTAGAGGGGGCTTGGGGGGTTTATGAGTTTATTCTTTCCAGAATCGGTAAATACAGCTAGATATTTCTCCAAACATCACTAACAAGCTTGAACTAACTCAATCTATGTTTAAATCACCAGGGAACATTAAGAATAAGTTGAGATAGTTGGAAATTTGGTAGAGGGGGCTTGGGGAGTTTATGAGTTTATTCATCCCAGAATCGGTAAATACAGCTAGATATTTCTCCAAACATCACTAACAAGCTTGAACTAACTCAATCTATGTTTAAAGCACTCGGAAACATAAGAATCTATTTACATTTTCGAAAGGGGGGCTTGGGGGGTTTATGAGTTTATTTATCCCAGAATCGGTAAATACAGCTAGATATTTCTCCAAACATCACTAACAAGCTCGAACTAACTCAATCTATGTTTAAAACACTAGGGAACATTAAGCATCTCTTTAGATATTCGAACATTTTCGAAAGGGGGCTTGGGGGTTTATGAGTTTATTCTTTCCAGAATCGGTAAATACAGCTAGATATTTCTCCAAACATCACTACCAAGCTTCAACTAACTCAATCTATGTTTAAATCACCAGGGAACATTAAGAATAAGTTGAGATAGTTGGAAATTTGGTAGAGGGGGCTTGGGGGGTTTATGAGTTTATTCTTTCCAGAATTGGTAAATACAGCTAGATATTTCTCCAAACATCACTAACAAGCTTGAACTAACTCAATCTATGTTTAAATCACCAGGGAACATTAAGAATAAGTTGAGATAGTTGGAAATTTGGTAGAGGGGGCTTGGGGAGTTTATGAGTTTATTCATCCCAGAATCGCTAAATACAGCTAGATATTTCTCCAAACATCACTAACAAGCTTGAACTAACTCAATCTATGTTTAAAGCACTCGGAAACATAAGAATCTATTTACATTTTCGAAAGGGGGCTTGGGGGTTTATGAGTTTATTCTTTCCAGAATTGTCAAATATAGTTAGATATTTCTCCAAACATCACTAACAAACTCGAACTAACTCAATCTATGTTTAAAACACTCGGGAACATTAAGAATCTCTTTAGATATTCGAAAATTTTCGGAAGGGGGACTTGAGGATTTTATGTTTTTAAAATCAATAAATCCAACTTATGAAGTTTTACGAGCCAAATCTATGTGAAAATGAGTCGGAAATCTATAGAATCAGTTTAGATATTTGGAAATTTTCGGGTGGGAAACTTGAATGGATTACGAGTGTATACTTAATAAAATCAATAAACAGCACTAGATATTTCTTCAAACATTACTAACAAGCTTCAACTAACCGAAATCTATGTTTAAAATACTCAAAAAGATTAAAACTTTGCCTAGATATTATAATATTTCCCAGGAGGGGGACAAGGAGGGTGTAAACGAATTATTGCTTCTTAAAATCAATAAATAAAGTTAGATATATCTTCAAGCATTAATTTAAAACTTCTAAAAGCTCAATCTATATGAAAAAGACTCGGAAACTTTCAGAGTAATTCTTATTTGAGATCTTTCGTATAAAGGAGAAAATTTGGTCAGTCTCCTCAAAACCAATATTGTCGTGAAAAATTAGCCTCAAACCAACTTTAAAATTATCCATTAAGATTCAAGAATTCCGAGATTCTAAATTAGTAATTAGTATACTGCATTTGTTTGACTAATAGAATATTTTCCACTATAAATCTCTCTAGTAAGTTAATGATATTGTGAGTGGCGGTATTTCCTCTAAATGCAACTTGTTTTAAAAACCAATTCAATGAAAACGAATGCTTTCTTACCATTTATGTACTAGGGGGATGTAACCCCCTCCCCCTATTGTCTGGCTGTCATTACATATATATATATATATCAAATAGATTTGTTTTTGAATCCAATATTAAAAAATAGTCAATTTATATCGCTGAGAATTTCAAAACAAAACGCTGAGCTTTAATGTATTTCGAATTCATCTATAAATTCACAATTGATTTCCGGGAATTTGATGACGAAATCCTGCGTTATTTTCTATTTTTAATATTTTGCATTATCTATGCGTAATTTCACATTTTCATTCAAATCAAACGCTCCAACACACTTTTTGAACATTGATTTTCAGTAACATCACTATCATTTATCTTTTTTATTCACATTTGAGCGATTTTTTCTCTTTAGAATTTCATTTATATCTCGAATAATTATTTTCATATTTTAACACAAAATTTTGGCACTCTTTATTTCTTTGAAAATGTCGGAAATTTTTGTCAAATCGAAAGAAACTCATTAATATTCATTTTTTCATCCTAATGTAACCATTTTATAGCCAATAACAATCTTCTATGATGTCATATTTCTATTTTAATGTTAATCCTGTTCGTTTTCTTTCCTTCGTGTTTTGTTAAACCGTTTTCCAAAGACTAAATAATTGAAATTACACCTGGAATTAAAAAAACCGCCTCATTTATACTAAAATCTTTATAAAATGAATTTATAAATAAAATCAATAGACAATATAAAAACATTGATATTTTCATTGATTCATAGTCAATTTAGTATTAATAAATAAAGTTAAGTATTGTTTATAAATTATGCATTGATTTCTGTAAAAGAATCCAAAATGATGATTTTTATGTTTATTAGTATTTGTTTAGTATATTTACTTAACAATTTCCATTATTTATCCCCTAAATCATGATAATAACCGGATTCATTTATAAAAAAACTCAAAATTTAATGTTCAATATCTACTGTTATTATATTATAAAATTGTTATAAAAATGGAACGCATTCCAATTGATACAATTTCATTAAAATTTATGTACATTGTCACTAAACATTAATAAAACTTGATTTATTTATATAGTAGATAAAAATATTTTCAGTAAGATATTGTTTATAACAAATGGCAGAATTGAATTTAAAATACGGAATCCATTTGTTACTTTAAAATAGCACATTTAGGTTATAATAGTTCCAGTGTGCTGAAGGCTCAATCAAATTAAAAATCTGTGTTCTAATATTTTGTTTAAGTTTCTTGTGACATTATTTAAATAGACGATCAGAAGTGTACCTTTTTTACAATTCACTTTACAATCGATTGAATTGCAGATTTTAGGTTAGAATAAAACCTATTTGCTATTTTAAATCCTTCAGTGTCGTTTTCACTAGGAGCACGCTCTTAGATCTAAGGTTATTCTTTAGAATATTTATCGTTATAGAAACCGGAAAAAACAGTCGATACTGCTCTTTTTTCTAAACATATGATTCACCGATTAACTTAATTTCATACGAACTTCTTTTAGGAACACCAATATACTTTTCAATGATTTTTGATACATAATTCCCACTAAGTTCATTTTTTATAAAAATTTGCAATAAAACACTAATTCCAAAATAATATCCCTGCAAAAAATTCCAATAGATAAAAATTACATTTGAGCACATAAGTTATACAAATAATAAAATTTCACATTCAATTTTCGGGTTGAGAAGAAAAAATTGGTCACATGGGAAATAAGTTTTTTGGTGCTACGAAGCACTTTACTATTGGTTGGAATGTAATATATAGTGAATACGCACATGGGAAATAAAATATACTACATTAATTATTTGCAAAAATCGCTTTACATTAAACATCAAGATTGAAGCGGAGGAAACCTCTCAATCAACCCCAACAATTATATATCTTTTGTCATGATTAAATCAGTATTGTTTATCAAAGACGATTCCTTTCAAGAATTCATTTAATTGACTTGAATGGATTGAATCTCATTTCCATTCTTTATGCTTTGCTTGTTTATCCACATTTATCTCTATTTATGAGTTATTGAATGAATTGGCCAATTACAATAATTACCATTTCATGAAGATTCAATGGGAAAATGAAAATAATAAATTGTGAACCAATTTAAGTCACTTTATTTTTCCCTTTGAAATTTATTTCATAGCAAACTAAAAGATCCGATTTTTAACCTTTCATTTTTGAGCAAGATCCCAAACTGTTTAATCTTTCTTAATAATGTGTTTTCGGGCGCTGATAATTTTAATACGCTTTTGAACTAAAAATTAACTGGAATCGCAAGAAAAAAGTTCGAATTGCTACATTTGAAAACGATTTAAAGTGAATTTAACAATATTTCTTGGAATTTAGGACTCTTTTCCGATCTCTGGTAATGACCATTTGCTTCTATTGACTCTGCATCATTTTTTCTACCAATAATACTTTTAATCAAGTCATTGGGTGTAATATTATTTGTCAATTTTCAATATATATAAATGAGCTGAGAACATCTTTCCTATCTTATAACGCCTTATCGAGCTCTTCTTAGATACAGTTCACACTTCAACTTTCTATAACTCTATCTCTCCTTTCAAATAATGTAAAACAATATGACCAAAGCTTTAAGGATGAACATGAAAACCAGGAATCCCATCAAATTCACGGTTATCTTTCAACTTATAACTATGGCGCATTTAAAGAAAGTGGCCTTATCGCACTAATAATGAATTAATATCCCGCTATAAGTTCCCCGCTAAATTGAAATTTCTCTTGGTAATTTGTGCATCCAAAAGCATTCCTGTGATTGGTCAAATAATGCGCGCGCCATTATAAAAAAATGAGCCTACATAAATCAAACAATACTATCAAATTACAAACTATTTACATTATGGCAATCTAATCAATTAATAAAAAAACAAAGAAATAGCAATACAATATATTTATATGACAACTCAGTTGGAAAGAAAAAACAAATTTACAAATTGTTTGGTTGTATTTTCTAATTGTTTTACATAATACACAAATAATTGATGCAGGTTCGGTTGTTATTCTTTAGAATATTGTTTTTTACAGAATTTTGAGAATTACTCATTCCAAACTATTTGATTTCATTAATTATTTTTTCATTCGAATTCACATTGGTTAATTAAGTGATATTTTATAATTTTTTAACATAAAATATACATTTGGAATTATTTATGTTCTGTTATATAATGAGTCCTATGACAAAGAAAACTTTTACTTTTTAATATTTTTTCCATCCTTCCTATTTGACTTTTCGGTTTTCGAAAATTGTCTTGATAAATCTCATTAAACTAGCCACTTTATTGTTTCTGATTGTTATTTATAAATTGGTATAATATGAAATTTCTGTTGGAAATTATCACTTTGGTTAATTTTTTTTCTCGATGGATTTTAAACATTTATAGTTGGACGCATTTTAAATAATCTACAAATTGACAATATTAATTTACAAAATTATTATTATTATTATTTGATTTCTTAACTCGATAGAATATAAAAATCTATATCTCGATATATTCTAAATAATCTACAAATTGACAATATTAATTTACAAAATTATTATTATTATTATTATTTGAATTCTTATCAAACTTGTCAACATAATCAGTTAATTTAACCTGTCGCCGAACATTTCTCAATTCATTATTACTAATTGAAGACCTAATTGAAATCATTTCACATTTATTTAGTAACCATTTTTACATTGCTGATTACGCTAGTTTTCACATAAAATCATATATCTATAAAAAATCATATATCTATAAAAGTTATCAAAATTTACCATTTTACACATTAATGGTTGACTAATAATAATAAAGAAAGAAGAGAATATTTTTACCCCTTTATGATTTTCTGACTGCTCCATACTACCTTTATCAATTGTATACAATACTCTGGCTAATTGTATTACCTTAATCTTAAGATTAGCGTTACTCTGTCAATATTCATTCTATGAACTAAAACCCTGTAGAAAAGCCTGAGAGATGTATTTTAAGTTCTTCCATTCTACAATGAACAAATAAGCACAATTTCCACATTTGTTTGATGATCTTCAAGTCGTTTGTTCGACAGGCTCTTTAATATTCAAAATATCTCGAATAATTTTGTTAATGGAACATCTTAAAGTCATCGTATTGTAACTTGTGTGTAATGAACCCTCATATAGAAAGTAATAAAATGCAGGAAATTGCCGATTATCCTTAGGTTACTTATTTGATCAATTAAGAAAGTATAATGAGAGGTGTTACGGGAGTGCTACAAGTAGCCGTTGCCATTATACTACTAAATGTATGTTTTGAGATGTTTGTTTAAATAACAATTCCATATATTTTTATTATTCATTCGTTGAACTGTTTCCAATGACTTATAGAATACTACTTATTGAATTTGACCTTGTGTAGAATCGAACCTGACCCGTTTATGAATTGATAACACCTGTTAGTTGGATTACCGACGCAATTAATAAAAATAAATACTAATAAATACAGAGCTCAAATAAAGATTATGTTGAACACGGAATGAATATAATTACATTTTCCGATTATTTGTTTGTCATTTTATCATGTGCAAATCACGAGTTAATCGGTTAATTCTAATAACAACTTTACTGGCAAAACAAATCACATTTGTGAATTATTTAAGTTATTAATAATGAAAGCCCAACCGAATGAAATGAATGATTATCTCTCGTAAATCT